>JAVJIF010033996.1:0-120166 GCA_038442645.1 Agave tequilana | reverse complement strand
AACGTGAATCTCGAGGCATGCATCTAATATTATGTCTATGAGAAGAAATAGAGTTTGAGGCTCACATTTCAACACCGACGTAGCGCCCAAACGCAGAGCTCGAGGCCCGCGTCCAGCCTCACCTCAACGGCTAAATGCAGAGCTCAAGCCCGCGTTTCAATTACAGAGGAGCCATTCGTCTCAGTTATAACTACCCCCATTATTGAGTCAAGTACTACCCATGTAATGAGGGGAGTTAACCCTATCATAGAGTTTTTAGGGGACAATTTACGTATGAAACCCCTATAAATAGCTCAGTTTGCTATTGAAGAGGGGTCAAAATTTTCAGGTGAGTAAGATTAGCTTGACAAAGAGTTCAACTCTTCTACATAAACTTGCTGAGTTCAAGTTTTTTTTGTCTAAGTCTCTTTGAGATTTCATTGGATAGAAGCTGTGCTACTCCATCAGTGATCCAAAGAGAAAAGTTCTGAAGAAGCTTGGTGTTCACTCGGTCAACAGAAAATAAGATTCACTTTCCACCGCTACACAAAAAATAACCTTAAACAAAGAGAAGATTTAAGCTTGAGAGTCTTCTCTCTCTTGTAGTTAGCATTTGAGTTGTTGTAACTTTTCATTGATTCAAGGAAATTTTGCAATACACTTCAACTTTCCTCCATAAACAAGAGATGGTGACTCTGTTGGGGACTTCTTTCTCCACTAACAAGCAAGTTGCGGCGCAAGGTGACATCACTTCATGAGAAAGACGGTCGAGTCACTTGTCATGGAATTCGATCAGGAAAAGTACGAGAAGTTTCTCACTTCTGGCTCCAAGAGCCCCAGGGTAGCGTGACAATACCGCAGGGTCTCCTCAGAGATCCGCTCTCAAGTCTTTCTGAAGACTTCTACAAAGTGGCCCACGTCAACATCTCCCATGAGACTTACGTCAACGTTTCCCATGAGACCCGCGAGGCTAACGTCATTGAAGGACAATCTTGCGACGCCCCTCCTCTCATTATTCCTCAGCTCCAGGTTATCAGGGGTTTCCAACAACCTGTGAAGCGCAATTGGAATGTTGAATATCGACAAAGGCGTCACGCAAGTTGACAACAGATGGAAGAAGCTGAAAAAATCATTTGTCCAGCAGATATAGGATGCGAGGCTCAAGCTCGTGTCTCTTCTGAACCGTATTAGACCCGCGAGGCCTGCGTCTGGATACCAAAATGCAGAGCTCATGAGGCTCACATTTCTGAGGCCCTACCTTATAGACGCGATGTTCAGCAATGTGAGGTCCGCGTCTCTTATCAGAGGCACGAGACCCGCGTCTCTACGTCAGAATGCAGGACTCATGAAGTTCGTGTTTCTCAAATATCACCAAACAGACACGACAATCAGCAACGCGAGGTCCGTGTCTCTTCTCAACAGAGACGGAGACCCGTGTTTCAAAGCCAAAATGCGAGAGCCGCATCTGTCCTAGAGAACGTGAACTCCGCGTCTTTGAACCTTGTGCCCCTAAGACTTGTGTCTCGGAGTTGCGATGTAAGGTTAACATTCTCTCTCCGACGGTTAAGGTCAGAGGGGAGCTAAAATGTCCTCATCTTTAGAGACTCAAGGCTAGTCTCTTCGATCCCCCTCCGACGAATCTAAGGGACTACATAACAAAGAAGAGGAGTGTTTATCAAATCACTCCACAATGCTACTGTGAATGGCTCATCACAGCAAAGCTCTTTGAATGCCACTGCAGCTCGCATGCAAACAAAATAGTCGGTGTTTAACCGGTTATCATCTACGCCAGTCTCCCGCTCGGCCAAAAGGTGTCACTCTCGCCCGAGGAGAACCTTCTTTGACGCGGAGTACCCTGAAGTTACTGCAAACATGGTGGGTCCAAGTACAACGCCAAACAAGACTAAGGGAAACAACCAATAGTCAGCTCTGACGAGTCTGACACCGAGTCGGAAGGGTGTACCGGCATACCCGCCCTCAGACTGGTGCAATAGCCCTAGTGGACTACAATGCCCTAGCCTGAGGCATTGAAGTAAGCGAGGCACACTTTGCCATCGCGAAAAACAAAGGCCTCGAACTCTTCCGTAGAGAAAGAAGCCTTCGCATACATAGCAGGGACTCCTGAAGAAATGGCTAGGCACTTTGAGCAACAGGCCCAGGTCCAGAGAGAGCAACTCGATATGATTCATGCTCAAAGCCTCAAGCAGATGCTTTCGCATTTGCTTGAGGATTAAAAAAAAGCTAAAGACCAAGACTCCTTCCAAGAAGTCTAAGGGCAAATGAAAAAAAAGGGAATGCTCATCTTCTGCACATACCGAGGAGGAGGAGCATTCAAACTCTGAGTCATCCAAGCCTCCATCTGAAGAGGAAGGTAATTCAGAGAACATGAGCACTCATTCTAAAAAGATGAGCAAATTGGAGCAATGTCTTGAGGCCCTCGCCAATCAAAAAGGCCTCCAAGAAGCAGAAGTGGTCCGGCCATACCCGATTGAGTAGGATCTTATCTCGTACCCTTCTAAATTTAAAACTTTAACCCTATAGCCTTCGACGGAAAGGGGTCACCGAACTAGCACATATACTACTTCAAGTCTCAGATAGAAAATGTTGTATCAAACGATGCCATCCTGGCACGTTTGTTCATCGTCACCCTGAAAGGGATTGCTTTTGAATGGTTCATGAAGCTCCCAGAAGGTTATATCAAGAACTGGGATGATTTGATAAAGCTTTTCCACATTCGCTTCTTCGAAGATGACTCAGAGATTACCATGCAACTCACCTAACGACAAGACAACGGAAAGGAAGCTGGTTAAAGATTTGTAGAGAGATTTTGGAACATGACACTCTGTGTCCCAGCGTATGACCCAGGCCACCTTGGTAGAAACATGACACCACAATTTGCAAACCTCACTCCTAACTCAGATAGGAGTAACTGAAAGCCGTACCTGAGAGCAGTTGGGCCACCAGGGCGAGTAGGCAGAGGAGATTTCGCCAGGGTTAAATCAAAAGAAAACAAGACCAGATCTGAGAAGTCGACAAGGCGCGCGCCAGAAGCGTCTTTCCAAGCTAAAAGAAATGACACACTGGCCACAAAAATGAAGCTCCAACTAAGCCCCAACTGGCTAGAGGTAGTAGTTCTTTAAACCAGCCACGCGCCAATAAGCATTACTCTTTCAAGGATGAGCATGTTGATTCGTTGTTCAAGTTACTCAACAAGAGCAACAGATTAAAACTTTCTGAAACTAGACATCCTAAGGAGGTAGGCAAGATCGACAACCCTAATTACTACTTGTACCACAGGATGCTGGGGCACCTACCAAGAGTTGTTACATTTTCAAAGACATCCTCTAAGCTTTGATTGATACTGAGGTGCTCAAGCTCCGTCCGGAGCAGAAGAAAGTGACAGCTAACATGACGTCATTTCTTCAGTTTGGGTGCAGCCTCCAACGCCGATCGAAATAGTTCCCATCCCGAAAGAGGAACTAAGGGTGGTCAATACAGATCCTCACCACCAGCAGAAGAAAGGTCTCGACCTTGTTCCTACTCCTTGAGGAGAGATCATGGGTTCATCCCGACCTCATGGAAGGCCAGTAGTGGACTACTGTTACCAACAGGAGATCCAGAGGTAAAATAAAAGCCTTACCTTGTAATGTGGTATGTGCCTCCTCTAGAGAAGCAGAAATCAATATTGCCTCGCTAACTGATTCGGAGGAGTAGATAATCGTTCTTACTGTAGACCAAATGCACCATTCGTAGCAGGGACTCATTCTGGTCAGTCGTACTTGAAGAAGTACGATAAAATGGTGGCAAACTTACCCAAGATCCAACCAAGCAATCCACAAAGCAACCTTGAAGAAGCAAAAGGAGCTTCGATATGCCAAATCTCTCCCGAAAGATGATAGGTAGTAAAAAGTGCATATTTATCATCACATTTACCATCATATTTCCCTATTTATTCTTTTATTAAGCACTGCTACTAATGTTTTATTGTTTAATGTGTGTAGGCCTTGAGTAATTAAAAAAAAAGAAATAAAGTACAAGTGAAGCCCAAAAGCCCAAGAAGCCTACAAGCCCACATGCAAAATTAATTGTAGTAATTTAGGAGTTTCTACCTTATCTAACCTAATCTAAACTTGGATTTTAAAATCTAAAGGAGGAAGAGGAAGGATAAAATAGAACTCCTATTGCTAAAAGGAGGAGGAGACGGATAAGATGGACTTTTACTTAAACCTAGTTGCTTGCAATATAAGGATAAAGATAAAAGGGGAGAAAAGCTTAAAGATAAAGAACAAATCCTTTTATAAATTCGGATTTGTGATAACTTGCTTCCCAAGTTATCTCGAGTTCTCAAGATAGAAGGTTTGAATACAAAATCTAGAAGGAGGAGCCCAGATGAATGGACCAGAAGAGGCTACGCAAGAAAGCGCGTGGCCATTGGCCACGCAATTGCCACGGAAACGCGGCCATAGCCACGTTTCCACGGCCATTTGGATAAGTCTGGTTACGAGGTTTCGTGGAAGAGTTATACTGGGACTCTACTTCCTATATCTTCTATAAATACTGCTACAGAGCAACAGAGGGGGGTCCAGAGACTGAAGCTTAGAGTTTTTCTTTAGATTTTTCCTCTTTCTGAGATTTCTTGTATTTTCATTTTGTTATTTGAAGAAGAATATTTTGAAGAAGGAGAGGAGCTTTGTAATTGGTCAGTGACATCTAATAAAAGGTTACTCATTCTTCTTTGCATTTCATTTCAGTTTTTGTGCTTAGATTAATTATTTTTTCTTCTTTTCATTTTCATGCAATTTTTCTTATTCAACATAAAAATTGAAAATGAAAAATGAATAACTAAATTAAACCTATAGTTTGCTAATCTCTCGATCAACCTAGTTTAGTTTAAAGGTGAATTGATTGATATCTATTATTGTTAGAAACCTTAGGATTAAAATGGTCTTCTTGAAGATGAATCGATGATTAGGTTTACTTTAATTCAGGTTGCAATTTTTTAATGATTCTTCATAGTTTATACTTAAAAACTTTTTATAGCATAATTTTAAGTAAAATAATTTCTCTTATGCTATGCTTTGAAATTAGAATGAACGAATGTTTGATCTTTATTAGTGCACACTAGTTAGGATTCCAACATTATTCATCTTGCTTGATTCTCAATTAATAACTTAGGATGGATGCTTCTTCATTCAATATGATATTCACTCTTTGAGACTAATACCATGGGTTGTGGTAGATGATTAGTAAACTATACTTCTTAAACTTGATCAAATCTAATCAATCTCTCTTTTTCTTTTTCAAGCGAATTACAGATAAGATCGTTCCGAACGCTTCCATCGCATCCTTCCCTGTGGATCGACCCGTCTAGCCTTTGCTACGCGGTTACCTTGAACGAGACTAAGATTTTCTAAACTATTTACAGTACAATTTCTCGTTCCAATGAAAAGACAAAGCAGAGGGATCTTTAGCACCTTACCGCTTTGATGTCTTGGCTCAGCTGGCCAACATTCTGGCCAGGATCACCCTCTATGAGCTCCTGAGACTGTCCAAGTCAACAAGAAAGATCTAAGAGAAGTTTTAGCCGATGCTGAGGTCTTCGTGGCCCGAATTTTGGCTAAACTAGAGGATAAAGATGAAAAAAATTGCCTCCATGCCTCTCAACATGTCTCCTGCATAACCTTCACTCCACAAGACATGCAGGTTAGGGAAAGTATGATAAACCCCTGTAGTTCAGAGGGTATATTGGTCATCTGAGGTGAGCCGCATCAGGTGGATTCAGGATTCGCATTGAGCATCATGCCCTGCCAAGTCATGTAGCACTTGGGAATCCCACTCATCGATTGAGCGTTATTCAAACTATCATTTACGGCTTCAACGCTAATGTTATGCGGCCGATGAGAAAGATCAAACTCAAATGCCAGATCGGGGACCTAAGATCAGAGGTGACGTGTTATGTTATTGATGTCGACACTTCGTATAACTTGCTGGTGGGACGATCATGGATTCACCGCAATTCCATTATCACCTCTACTCCCCATCAAGTCATGAAGTATGTTCGCAGAGAATATTGCCGAATGGCATCCATGCAAGGGGTAGAGAACTACTTCACAGACTCCCTCCTGTACCAGGATTCTCTAGAAATAGATGAGAATCCAGCCAGAGGAGCTAGACTCTGGTAATGAAGTTGATGTCAAGCCAAAGACAGAAGAAGAATGTCTTTGGGAGCTGAATCCACTTGTAACAAGCGTTAATAAGCTCGATATCAATAACATCGCCAATGATATAGGCGAGTGGTATATTAATAAAGAGTTAGACTTGGCTTATTTTTCTATATTTGCTTCTGATGTCATACCATTAGATACTAGTACCGATGTAGATGATGACCCCTGGTCAACAATAGATACCCTAATATCTTTGCATGTACGAGTTAGCTCATCTTTCATGGCATATCAAAGCATCAGTGATGAGCAAGGATCCTTCTTCGAGATCCCAGCAAGAAGCAAAGGTCAAAAGCAGATCCTTTTGGGAAGAGTCGAGTCCAAACCAATAATTTGTGAAGACTCAAAAAGTGAGACCAAACTCCCTCAGTTCTCTTATTACGAGCCAAATGTACTCAGAATGATGGAGAACATGGGGTTTGACCTAACAAGTGGTCTTGGCTTGAACTTCGGCATAGGAAGGCGAACACTGCTTCGATCCTTTATTCTAAAAGAGAAAGCCCCTGATTATTATCACTGAACTCGCAGGAGGTTGGGCTATGTGTCAACTCCAATCCCATCAGCCTCTAAGTCTGAAGAGTCATTATATCATAATCACTCGTCAGGTATATTATCGTAGGAGTCAGATGTCAGTGTTGGCAACATCTTCAAAGACCTTTTGATAAACATGGTTTCAACAAATCACCCATAAGATGGAGATGAAGATATGATCCAGTCAGATACAGATTCTTAGATCAAGCACCTAAATACTATCTGAGATATTCGCTTAAAATAACGTGAACCACCAATAGAGGATAAGGTAATTCAGATTAATCTGAGAGATGAGGCCAATCTTAATCCCATCTTTATAAGCAAAAGCATTCCACCTCCCAAGAAGGAAGGTCTAATATCTCTCGTGTGAGAGTATATAGATGGTTTCACTTAGAACTATGAGAGTATATTTGGGCTTGACCCTCGGGTGGCTATGCATCGCCTCAACATCAATCCGAACGCGAAGCCCATCAAGCAATAGCAACGACGGGTTCCCCCAAAAATAAGGGATGCAATTCAATCGGAAGTCGAGAAGCTTATAGACTCCAATTTCATCAGGGAAGAACAATACCTGATTGGATAGCCAATATCGTCCCCGTTCCTAAGAAGAATAGGAAGATCCAAGTTTTCATCGATTTTCATGATCTAAATGAAGCTTGTTCTAAAGATGAGTTCTCTCTTCCAATCACGGATGTCATGATCGACAACACGTGTGGGTTTGAACGGATGTCCTTCATGGATGGATCTATGGATACAATCAAATTAAGATATACCCTGATGATGAGAAGCATACATCCTTCAGAACACCAATAGGGATGTATTGCTATACTGTGATGCCCTTCGTATTGAAAAATGTGGGGGCAATGTATCAGAGAGGTATAAATGCAATTTTTCACGAGCATATATGCAAAATAATGGAATGCTACGTAGACGATATTGCAGTGAAAAGTCATGCCAAAGGTGATCACATAGCAGATCTGAAGATAATATTCGATATCATGTGGGCACATTAATATAAGATGAATTCCACCAAATCCTTCCTGGGGGTAGACGTGGTAAATTTTTTGGGTTTATCGTGCTATCTAAAGAAATCCACCTCGATCTAGAGAAAGTCTGCGCCATCCAGGAGATACAACCTCCAAGGAATCTTAGAGAGCTTAGAGAATTGCAAGGGTGACTAGTCTACATCTAGAGGTTTATCTCAAATCTCTCAGGACGATGCTAACCCTTCATCAAATTGATGAAGAAGGGTGTTTCATTCATCTGGGATGGATGCTTGCCAACAAATGTTCGAGAAAATCAAGCGGTACCTCACGCATCCACCTGTTCTTCCAGCTCTAGTGTCAGGAAAAATTTTCTTGATATAGTTCGAGTTATGAATCGATCTCTAGGAGCTTTACTAGCCCAGAATAATGATCAGGGACACGAGTAGGCAATCTACTATCTGAGTAGAACCATGATCAGAGCTGAACATCGATATAACCCGATCGAAAAAGAATGCCTCGCATTGGTGCTCGTTGTCTAGAAAATGCGACACTACCTGGTGGGCCAAATGATACACGTTATATCAAAGTTAATTTTTTAAGATTGCTTATGACGAAGCCATCATCACTGAATGGTCGACTAGCGAAATGGGCCATATTGCTCTCCTAATACTAGATACAATTACTGTCACAAAAAGCTATGAAGGGATAGGTAGTGGCAGACTTCTTGGCTGAACATTCAAATCCAAGAACGACTAAACTTTATGATGTTCTCCCAGACGAGATCACTGAAGTTTACTTGACCCAAACATCTTTCGAAGGACAGGTGTGGTAACTCTTCTTCGACAGTGCATCAAGAACGGGTCCTCAAGGAAATATCATAGCGGGAGTGGGGGTAGTGTCTCCCCACAGAACTACGTACTCCCTTGTGTTGTCTCATTAACTGAACTATGTTCCAATAATGTAGCGGAATATAATGCTTTCCTGATAAGGATGCAAATCGCCAATAAGATTGGCGTTAAAAATATCAAAGCGTACGGTGATTCAAAGCTCATCGTTAATCAGGTATCGTGGGGAGTACGAAATTAGACATGAAGACTTAGTACCCTATCATAACGCAACCATCCACATGGCATAGAAGTTTAGAAGCTTCTACATTGACCATGTACCTCGCCAAAAAATGCGAATGCAGATGCCCTGACGTCCCTCGACACTTCCTTGGCTCTTCCAGCTGGAGCGACAGAGAAAGTACTCGTCTATAGTTTATGACTTGTACTGCACGAAATTCGCCCTTGAAGATGAGCAGACATCAACAGAAAACCTTCAAGTCAAAAAAGCTTTAGAGACTTTAGCAGCTCCAGAGCTCAGGGATTGGCGATTCTCATAAATCGACTACTCATTGTACGATATTCTGCCCGATGACCCTAAAGAGGCGGCTGTCATTAGAAGAAAAGCCCCTAAATTCTACTACAATGCGATCACAAGGATATTGTATCGTCGATCGCATGATGGAATCCTTCTCATTGCCTATCACATAAAGAAGCACAGGAAACACTCAAAGAGGCTCATGATGGTATGTACGGAGATCACCAACCTGGCCAAAGCTCGGAGATCGACTTCAAAGACTTGGGTATTATTGGCCAAAGATGATCCCTAATGCCATCGCTTACGCTAAGCAATGCCACGCCTGTCAGATCCATGGTGGCTTCATTCATCAGGCGCCAGGACATCTTTATCCAATGACTTTTTTCTGACCATTTGAGATATGGGAATGAACGTGGTTGGTCCTATCAGTCCACCTTCATTCAAAGGAAATCAGTTTATTTTAACTATAATCGATTACTTCTCCAAATGGGCAAAGGCTATCTCTCTGAAGGAGGTGAAGACACCTGACATGATTAAGTTTATCAAACATCACATGATCTACCGCTTTGGCATGCTACGACAGATTGTCCATGATAATGGCCTCAATTCGTCAGCCAAGCATTTCAGAGATTCTACAACTAGTTCAGAATTCAAAGTGTATCTTTAACGGTATGCTACCCATCTGCTAACGGTCTTGCAGAAGCATTTAACAAAACTATTGGGAAGCTTCTCAAGAAGTTTATCACAAAAACTCAACGCGACTGGGATGACAAATTAGGTGAATGCCTGTGGGCTTATCGCACAACAGTGAGAACCCCGACGAAAGCTACATCATTCTCTTTGGTATACGGTATGAAGCTGTACTCCCACTAGAAATCCAGATCTCATCCTACGCGTTGCCTTGACAATGGAGATGATAGATGAGGAGAAGCATCGACTGCGACTCTAGCAGCTGGAAGCTTTAGACGATAAATGCCTGCAAGCTCAACAGCAAATCGAGCTTTATCAAGCTCGAATTTTCAGAGCCTGCAATAAGAAAGTTAAGGAGCGGACTTTCAAGAAAGACGATCTCGTCTTGGCTATTAAAAGACACACGGTGATGACACATAAGACGAAAGAGAAATTTCAACCCAAGTGTGAAGCACCATTTGTGGTTGAGTCAATCTACTCAAATGGAGCATATCACCTGATATATCTAGAAGGTGAAATACTTATAATGTCGATAGAAAATTCTTGAAGAAATACTACCCTTGATCATGTTAACATAAAACCCCTAATCATTGGGTTAAGCATGTATGACGCTTGCATCGAATGTGTTCCCCTATGATAGAATTTTCGATCAAAAACTATGTTCTCTACTCTACACGAGCATGATGGAACCAGTATCGACAATCAAATATTGCTGGAGTTTTAATCAGCACATAAGAAGCTGATTAAGAGGAATGGTCGGGTAAATAGTTCAGGAGAACACGATCCAATCCTTGACAGAATTGAGTTGATAAAGGCAAACTGAGTATTAGTTTTGTCACTCTTCTTCAGAGGCTATCAAAATCTGATGCCTCTGACAGCTAAGGATAGAGGAAAATATTGGCTTTTAAGTCTAATATAAGTCCTCGATAACTTATCATGCTGAGGGGAATCGCATGACTAGCCCAACTCAAATGGAAGTTGGTAATAGAGTATCAAATCCGTTGATAGCTGAGAGTTTGCTAAAAATCCTAAGGGACTTGGTTCCGCCTCCAAAATTCCTTACCAATTTTCTTCCACTGAATGGTAGGACCATAAAAATACTTGTGTTTATTTTCCTAGCAAAATGAGCATAGATTTATCACATTGACAATAAACTTCTGACAAGCCATTTTCCTCAATCCCCAACGGGGTTTATCAAGTTAATATTATACCTCTGACAATTTATTCTATTCCCCAGCCAAAGTCTCCTACCAATTCTCTCCCATAGAATGGTAGGTGTACAAACTCAATCGCTGTTATGTTAACACCACACCTCTAATAATGAAAACTTTCTATACCCCCTAGCGAGTATGAACTTTCACTTGATGAATTCCTTACATGGAATCACAATTCTTCAAAATGGTCAACTTAACACTACACCTCTAACAATCCAAACTTCACTTGTCAATTCTCGTCAATAGAATGGCAAGTCCTCAAAATTGCTCATACCGTAAATCAACTCTTATCATGGTAGCATTACACCTCTGACAAATTACTGTTGAGTTTCATATCATACCTCTAATAGTGATGAAGTTGTTTTCATTGATTTGCAAAGGGAAAAACTTACAAAAAAAAAGATGAGGAGCTAAATTACAAGCAATACCGAAGATTACAAGTAGATCTCCTCAGAGATTCTGGAGAAGTGTGCCGATAGGAGTCTGGTCTGCGCGCGACCACTTTGTCCCTTTGACGATGCGAGCGATGAGATTCCCTTCTCGCCTGGTTCGGGGAATCGGAGAACAGAAAGTTGTAGAACCCTCTTATTACTTCTCAAAACCACCTTCACTTAGGAATTCCTTCTCGCCTGGTTCCGGAGATTCCTTGAGAAGAAGGAAGGTATTAGGGTATTAGTACCCTGATTAGAGAAGCAACTCTCTAAAAGTCTCTGAATTCAAGAGAATAGATCTCTATTTGTACGCACGGTGCGTCCTCTCGAGAAGTTGTCCAGAAGAAGTCTTTGAGTGTGTGGGAGGTCTTCGTGCGTAGGGGTTCCGTGCCGTCTCTCTAGAGCGTATCGCATGTGTCCTCTCCTTGTGCCCCTGGTGGGCTATTTATAGGGAGAGTAGGGGTATAATTGTCCCTTGAAAACATAGAAACAGATTGAATCAAATCTGTTTAAATCTGAAAAGTAGCCTTACTACGAGGCTAGGATCAGCTTCTGCAAAGCTAGAAGTGGCAGATCGGTTGATCCTCTTGATCTGTTTTGATCCTTTCCATATCGTTGGAAGATTTCTCCTGATCCTCTTACTCGTTTTAGAAGAGTCAAGAGATTACGGCAATCAACTGCCAAATTTGATCCCAGATCTGATCTTGATTAGATTTGGTCTTGATTCGATCAGATTTGATCTCATCCTGAGATTTAAATGGTCAATAGGTTGACCACAGCAGACCTGCAGCGGTGCTGCCCACATTGAGCTCACAGCAGAGCTGGATGGCGCATGTGACGAAGTCAGAGGATAGCCCTTCAGCGGAGCTAGATATCGTCTGTGGAGAAGTTAGAAGACAGCTCTTCAGCGGAGCTAGATGTCGTCTGTGGCGAAGTTACCGAACATCCTTCTGCGCAGTTGCGTGTGGCTTCAAGCGAAATTAACTCTCTGCGGAGTTAGCTTGAACAGTTCAGGCGAAGCTATAAGTTAGCTTCCTGACGGAGCTTTGAATGGCTTTAAGGCGAAGTTGGACAATCTTAGCCTCTCAGGCGAGGCTATCCCTTTGGGCTCATGTGATGCTAAGTGCTAGCATTTTAGACCTGCTGAGGTCTGTTTTAGAGGCAATCCGGGCTTACTGTCTGCTTCACTAGATCAGTAGAGTCCAAGTTGCTTTCTTGTCCCTCGGAGATGGGTGAAAACTGGTCGTCAGCTTATCTGTTACTTGTCTTTTATAAATGTCAACAAGTTTAGACATTGTTCAGACCAATAAGAATCTTGTCTTTTTTAAGTGTCAACAAGACCCCCTTCAAAGTTTTCGAAAGTCTGCAATGGCTCAGACTTCGAAATACTTTAAATTGCTTTGATCTGTGGTATGTGAAGTACGAACGTCGCCATGGTGGTTGAGTTCAGCTTCGCTTTTAATCCTGCTTTGGGATAGATTCGTCGAAGAATCGTGTAGATTCGCGACTCTGGGTAGCTTCGCATCTAGGTAGCTCCGCGTCTGAGTAGCTCCGCGTCCGAGCTTCCCGGAACAAGTTCGCTTTGGAACATCTTCCTTTTCTCAAGGCCACAGCCTTCGGCCAGTTACGAGAAGGATCGCTCCTTATTCGAGGTTATAATAACCTCTTTTGCATTAATTGAGGGAGATCATTCCTCCTTTGTGCGCTTCCGAGGGAGAATATTCCCTTTTTCCAGGCTTAATAAATGCCTTAATGAGGGAGATCATTTCTTCCTTGTACAGTTTTGAGGGAAACCATTCCCTTTTTCAAGGCTCAATTAATGCCTTAAATGTGCTCGCACTTCCATGCTTGAGGCGGCAGCGCTCAGGCCATGAGGCCTATAAATAGGACACCTGAGGTCCTCTGAAGAGAAGTGGTCTGTTTTTCTCTTCTCTTCTCTTGGTTGAGAGAGATACTCAGATCTCTGAACTAGTGGGGATGCCCACTCTGGTTATTACCCGGCCAAGGACCGGTAGTTTCAGTTTGCATTGCAGTGAGCTATGTTCGCCAATCTTTCGACTTGATGAAAGAGACCAAGAAGTTACCTCTTACTTTTCTGGTTGAAACTTTAATCCTAAGCAGAAGGAACAAACTGGGGTAACTGATGTGTGTTCCCAGAAGAGGTTGGCAGTCGCTTATCCGAGATGATCCACTTCGAGGCGAGGCTAGTAGTCGCTTATCCGAGGTGATCCACTTCGGGAAAGCGGACGTCACATGTAAGGTCCCAGATCCTTCATTACCAATTTTCATCAAAGAAGATCCAGCCTTCTTGTGGCAATTGGTCCTTCGCCAATTTTGATTACGGAAGGTTCAACTTCCTGGTGGCACCATCTGTCCTGGTGGCACCATCTGCCATTATGCGAAGGATTACATCCTTTCTTGAAGAACGGATCAGATCTTACGACGCACGCTCATAGCTTGTAATATATGTGCCTTCATGTATTCCTTCTTTTCGGAATCAATAAAAATAATTTTGTTTTGACTCCCCTATCGTGTCTCCATTTGTTTTAATTTTTTTAAATTGTCGCTTCCAAGTAGTATTGCAGCTATTTGAAAGGAGAGTCCTTACTGTACTGAATAATGAGATTTGGCCATCTGTCGTTCAGAGGTCGCATGACATAACCGATTGAGAAACCACCAAGCTCAAAATAGTCCTTGTCGGACTGAAAGGTAATACATAGAGTAGTCCTTGTTGGACTAAAAGCTGAGACTTGTCTTTTGTAAATGTCAACAAGCTCGAAATTGAGACTTGGATTCTGCCGGTTCAGAGGTCGACAAAACCGGTTGAGAAGCCACAAGCTAACTTCCTTGAACAGACTCGAAAGAAGAAACCTTCTGCTCGTGACATAACCGGTAGAAGCCACCAAGCTCAAAGTTAGTCCTTGACGACTAAAAGGTGAGACCTGTCTTTTGTAAATGTCAACAAGCTCGAAGTTGAGACTGGCTATCTGCCGTTTCAGAGATCGCAATGACATAACCGGTTGAGAAGTCACCAAGCTCAAAGTTAGTCCTTGACGGACAGAAAGGTGAGACCTGTCCTTTGTAAATGTCAACAAGCTCGAAATTGAGACTTGGCTATCTGCCGGTTCAGAGGTCGCAATAACACAACCGGTTGAGAAGCCACCAAGCTCAAAGTTAGTCCTTGACAGACTAAAAGGTGAGACCTGTCTTTTATAAATGTCAACAGGCTCGAAATTGAGACTTGTCTTTTGTAAATGTCAACAAGCTCGAAATTGAGACTTGGATATCTGCCGGTTCAGAGTCGCGATGACATAACCGGTTGAGAAGCCACCAAGCTCAAAGTTAGTCCTTGACGGACTAAAAGGTGAGACCTGTCTTTTGTAAATGTCAACAGGCTCGAAATTGAGACTTGTCTTTTGTAAATGTCAACAAGCTCGAAATTGAGACTTGGATATCTGCCGGTTCAGAGGTCGCGATGACATAACCGGTTGAGAAGCCACCAAGCTTAAAGTTAGTCCTTGACGGACTAAAAGGTGAGGCATGTCTTTTGTAAATGTCAACAGGCTCGAAGTTGAGAATTGGCTATCTGCCGGTTCAGAGGTCACAATGACATAACCGGTTGAGAAGCCACCAAGCTCAAAGTTAGTCCTTGACGGACTAAAAGGTGAGACCTGTCTTTTGTAAATGTCAACAGGCTCGAAATTGAGACTTGGCTATCTGCCGGTTCAGAGGTCGCAATGACATAACCGGTTGAGAAGCCAGCAAGCTCAAAGTTAGTCCTTGACGGACTAAAAGGTGAGACCTGTCTTTTGTAAATGTCAACAAGCTCGAAATTGAGACTTGTCTTTTGTAAATGTCAACAAGCTCGAAATTGAGACTTGGATATCAGCCGGTTCAGAGGTCGCAATGACATAACCGATTGAGAAGCCACCAAGCTCAAAGTTAGTCCTTGACGGACTAAAAGGTGAGACCTGTCTTTTGTAAATGTCAACAGGCTCGAAATTGAGACTTGTCTTTTGTAAATGTCAACAAGCTCAAAATTGAGACTTGGATATCTGCCGGTTCAGAGGTCGCTATGACATAATCGGTTGAGAAGCCACCAAGCTCAAAGTTAGTCCTTAACGGACTAAAAGGTGAGACCTGTCTTTTATAAATGTCAACAGGCTCGAAGTTGAGACTTGGCTATCTACCGGTTCAGAGGTCGCAATGACATAACCGGTTAAGAAGGCACCAAGCTCAAAGTTAGTCCTTGACGGACTAAAAGGTGAGACCTGTCTTTTGTAAATGTCAACAGGCTCGAAGTTGAGACTTGTCTTTTGTAAATGTCAACAAGCTCGAAATTGAGACTTGGATATCTACCGGTTCAGAGGTCACAATGACATAACCGGTTGAGAAGCCACCAAGCTCAAAGTTAGTCTTTGACGGACTAAAAGGTGAGACCTGTCTTTTGTAAATGTCAACAGGCTCAAAATTGAGACTTGGATATCTGCCGGTTCAGAGGTCGCAATGACATAACCGGTTGAGAAGCCACCAAGCTCAAAGTTAGTCCTTGACGGACTAAAAGGTGAGACCTGTCTTTTGTAAATGTCAACAGGCTCGAAGTTGAGACTTGGCTATCTGCCGGTTCTGAGGTCGCAATGACATAACCGGTTGAGAAGCCACCAAGCTCAAAGTTAGTCCTTGACGGACTAAAAGGTGAGACCTGTCTTTTGTAAATGTCAACAGGCTCGAAGTTGAGACTTGTCTTTTGTAAATGTCAACAAGCTCGAAATTGAGACTTGGATATCTGCCGGTTCAGAGGTCGCAATGACATAACCGGTTGAGAAGCCACCAAGCTCAAAGTTAGTCCTTGACGGACTAAAAGGTGAGACCTATCTTTTGTAAATGTCAACAGGCTCGAAATTGAGATTTGTCTTTTGTAAATGTCAACAAGCTCGAAATTGAGACTTGGATATCTACCGGTTCAGAGGTCGCAATGACATAACCGGTTGAGAAGTCACCAAGCTCAAAGTTAGTCCTTGACGGACTAAAAGGTGAGACCTGTCTTTTGTAAATGTCAACAGGCTCGAAATTGAGACTTGGCTATCTGCCGATTCAGAGGTCGCAATGACATAACCGGTTGAGAAGCCACCAAGCTCAAAGTTTGATGGGATTTGGAAAAAGGTCTCGTTTTCATTGCGAAAAACGAGGAGATCACTGTCATAGGTTTAATATTAACATAACAGCGAAATGGATGGAAAGATCTGTATATGTGGTCTTAGCATTCTATGGATGAGAATTGGTAAGTAGTTTTAGAGAGGGAATCAAATGGGAACAGATCCCTTAGGATTTTTAGCAAATCCCCAGCTGTCAATGGGTTTGATATGCCTTTACCAACTACCGTTTGAGTCAGGCTAGCCATGCTATTCCCCTCAGCATGATGAGTTGTCGAGGACTTATGTTGGGCTTAAAGGCCAATATTTTCCTCTATCCTTAACCGTTAAGGATGTTGAATCATTTCGTTAACGTATGTGTAACCTTGATTCTCCTTTGAGACAAACAATGTATGATCAGGTTCCTACTGGTTTATGGTTGCATGATCTCGTTTGGAGGAAGAGAGAGGCTCTCTTTCCGTGTACCTTGGATATGAGGTCTTGATCAGAGGTGTAGTGTTAACTTGATCATGAGAAGGATCCTTAATCAAGGATAATACTTCTTTAAGAACTTGTCATTGATCAGCATCATGAGTAAATCGCCATCTGAAGTCATAAGGCGGTATGCTCCGTTTGAATAAACTGTTTCTATTACAAACGGTCCTTCCCATTTAGGCTGAAATTTACCTTTGGTTTTGTGCGTCATGATCATCGGTCGTCTGACGGTTAAAATCAAATCTCCTTTCTGGAAGACTCTTTGTTTGACCTTCTTATTGAAGGCTTTTTAGATTCGAGCTTGATACAACTCGATATGCTGCTGAGCTTATAGTCGCTTCTCATCTAGGGCTTCGAGCTCTTGAAGACGCAACCGATCATTGTCTTCTGATGTGATTTTAGTGGTCAGAGCCACTCGTAATGACGGCATCTGGATTTCCAATGGAATGACTGCTTCACACCCGTACACCAGGGAAAAAGGCGTATTGCCTGTAGGGGTCTGAACCGTGGTTCGGTAGGCCCAAAGACATTCACCAAGCTTTTCGTCCCAATCTCGCTTATTCGAGGAGACGAACTTCTTAAGTAACTTGATGATCAATTTGTTGAATGCTTCCGCCAAGCCATTAGCGGCGGGATTATAGGCAGTTGAAGCCACATTTTGAATTCGGTATTTATCGCAGAACCGATAGAATACCTGGCTTATGAATTGGGGACCGTTATCATGGATGATCCTCCTAGGGACACCAAATCGATGGATGACATGGGGTTTGATGAAATTCACCATGTTAGAAGTTTTGACTTCTACCAGTGGTATGGCTTCTGCCCACTTTGAAAAGTAATCGGTTATTGCCAGGATAAACCGGTGACCTCTTGTTGAAGAGGGGCTGATTGGCACTACGACATCGATTCCCCATGCTTCAAATGGCCATGAAGTAACAGTTGGGTGGAGCAACTCCGGGGGTTGGTGTATGAAGTCCGCATGAATTTGGCATGCTTTGCACCTTCGTGCATATTGGATGGCATCAGCTATCATGGTTGGCCAATAGTATCCAAGCCTATGCAATCTGTCTTTAAGTTTTAGACCTGGCTGATGAGCTCCGCAAATACCGTCGTGTGCTTCTTTAAGCACTTTCTGCACCTCTGAATTGGAAAGGCAATGGAGGAGGACACCGTCATATGAACGACGGTAAAGTATCTTCAGAATTGGATCGTAGTAGAAATGGAGAGACCTTCGTCTGATGGATGCCGCTTCTTTAGGATCGTCTGGCAGCAGACCATGTAAGGCATAGTCGATGAGAGGAAATCGCCAATCTCTCGGCTCAAGATCCGTCGAGACATTATAGGCTTCTCGGGTTCTTAACATATGCTTAGAGCATACAGGGTGTCGAGTTGCCATTGTGAGGTGATACTCGGTGTCGACCGGTAAGGCTAATGTTGTTGCTAATGCAGCAAGAGCATCTGCCTTGGTATTTTGAGATCGAGACACGTGCCCGATGTAGAAACCATCAAACAGATTAGCCAATTCGATGGCTGTATGGTAATAAGGCACCAAGTCTTCGTGGCGGACCTCATATTCGCCTTTAACCTGATTGATAATCAGTTTTGAATCGCCGTAGGCTTCGAGGTAGCGTACCCCCATTCTGTGGACGAGATGAAGGCCAATAAGTAGAGCATTATATTCCGCTACATTGTTGGAGCATGATTCTGTCAGAGAAAATGCTCTGGGAAGGACATGATTATGTGGGGAGATAAACACAACCCCCACTCCGGCAATGGTCCTGCCTTTAGGACCTATTTGAGATGCTCCATCGAAGAACATTTACCAACATATCCTCTACTGTGAAGGTAATAGCAGGTACCTTTGATTGCACATGATGGCATTCAGGGCAAGAAGACTGAGCGTCATTGTTAGGGGTTTCTGGCATATATGTCAGGAATGATTCTGAATTAGCCAGCGCATCCCTGAGTGCTTCTCTTGTCTCTTTTGAGGGACGAAGTAGCTCGTGTATAGTAATATGAGCCGGGATATTAACCAACTGGGCCAATATGTCAAAACGAAAGGGCGTGTCAAGCCCTGGGCCTGAAGGCTTCTTCAGGAAATGGTCGAACCGGACTTCTTTAGGCTTCTCTTTTCCCTTGGTTGGAATCGAAGCGGATGCTGGTACTTGTACTGACATCGTTTGCTGTTGTGTCTCGTCAGTAGCTTTCTCATACTGTTTTAAGTATGATTTTCCGGATCGAGTACCCGTCGGCTGAGGTACATCGGCCTGCGTTGTGCAAGCATGCTTTTCTCCTTCAGAATCACCGAGGGAAGCTGACGTAAGATTGTCATCGTCCGGTAGGAGGGAGATGACATTGCAAGATTTGCCCTTCGACTTGGACTTCTTTGAATCCCACTGTATGTCTTGGACAAGGTCTGGGTGTATCCACATGACTTCCCCTGTCTCCAATGTCAAGGGAACAAGACCTCTATTCTCCTGAGTTTTAGCCGCAAGATGTTTGACTTCCAGCCGTGGCACAAGGACTGGATAGGTCCCGTCAGGAACTGTGACCTTTGGGGTTTTGCCAAACTCGAGGGTCACCATATTGGCAGTGACTTTCTTCTGCTCTGCCTCAGTGTCAGGACCCCTGCGTCGATCAAGGCTTGAATTCTATCCTTGAGGATATGGCACTTGTCGGTAGGATAGTGAATCATCCTGTGGTAGAGACAGTATTTGGGATCGTTCGTGCGTCCTATCTCATTGGGACGTCGAGCCTCTGGTAGCTTCATTTTATTCCCTTTGTGGAGTAAATGGAATATTGTGACCACCTGATCGTCTCTGAAGGAATACTGTTTCGGAGGGAACTTAGACTCCTGATTATTGAAGCCACCTTTCTTGGCCTTCGACTGAACATCCTCTGATAATTTAACGGACATAGTCTCCTTCCCTTTGGCTTAAGAAGACTGCGCCATGTCGCTACGTCCTTTATTGTTCATACCCCATTTGCTTTTAGGGGTAGAGGGTTCGAACTTTTTAGCCGACTTTTCGGCTATCTCAGCTTGTTCGACCAGTTCTTTCCAGGTATGGGCTTTGACAGCCCCCATGCGAACCTCTACTTGGTCTAAGAAGTTGTGCCTACACGTCTGTAAGAGCATGGGTAATGGCATCCCTGTTGGGCACATCAAAGACAAGTTTCTGAATCGCTCAATACAGTCACGGACAGATTCGCCCTTCTTCTGCACGGTGGAGAAGAGCTTGTCCATGGTTATCTCGGTATCATCCTCATAGAAACGAGAAAGGAATCGGGTTTTCAGGTCGATCCAAGAATTAACAGAGCCCGGAGGGAGACTTCGGAACCAATCAAATGCTACCCCCTTTAAGGTGCCAATGAACAGCCTAGCCATGATAGCGTCATTGTCTATAACATTACCGGTTTGAGACCGAAAATAGTAGATGTGTTGGTTTGGCGAGCTCTTTCCATCATAGGTATGCAATGTTGGTGGATTGAACTTCGGTGGGTATGGCACTGAATCCCACTCCAACGGGTAAAGACGGACTGTCCCCACTTTCTTTAACTCATCCCTCTGAGTTAGGGATGCGATTTGAGCTTGAAGGCCCTTAAGGACTTCAGCGTCTAAAGAAGAACCCTCCTTGGACTTTTCCGTCTTCGGCTGGTCATTGCTAAGATATTCTTCCTCATCATGGTTACTCCGGTATCATTGTTATTCTGGTTATTAAAAAGTTGAGCGATCATCTGTTGAATGTTGTCCAGAGCTTCTTGCTGAGTTTTGGAAGTTTGCTCCTGAGCTTCCAAACGTCGACGAAGGTCATCATTACCATTATCAGCCATGTTTACTGATGCTCTGTCTGTTCGCACCGAGCTGACTGTCGCCGAAGAAGCATACCCGCTATCTTTATCTTCTTTATCAGATGACTGGACTGATCTTCTCCTTGGTTCTGGCGAGGCTACTGCCGTTGAGGAAGAAGGCTGTTCATAACTGTAGGGTATCGCCAACCTAGATTTGGTATTTCGGAAAACACCCTCTTCATGCACCAAGACTTCGCCTAAGTCTGGGCTGTAATCTGGATCTGGGGAGCTGTAGGGAGTGTCGTCGGATGCTTGTCTGCCCCTGCGCAGCTCTTGTCCTCTCCCGTCATGTTGATGGATGCAGAGGGTAAGTCTCGCGAGACGCTCCTTTTATGATGTTTCACCGGGGCTTGTACCGACAGCCGATCAAAAACTGATCGTCGGCCTGGAGAAGTGGCGAGGCTTGGTCCTAGCCAGCAATGGACTGAGTGGACGGTCACCAGCGGACATCCCACTTGTTGACAACAGGGGGAAGTAGTTCGAAAAGATTCCGACTTCTGTTTGTTCGTCAAGAATTCCCGCAAGTCAGACCCAGTTGGGCCTAAACGATCCAGCGCAGAAGCTCTTTTGGATCGCGCATAGGACGATGTCCTGCTCCTTTTATCACCGCAGAGGGGATTAGCACAGAGTAGTGTTTCAGTTCTAGCTTCGTGGCTAAGAACCTTGGAAACACCCTTGGGCGCTGAAGCTGCATAAGTAACGCTATCAGCACTTAGGGATAATCCCTTAGCTCCGCCACAAGGCATGAGCTTAGCGCTTGACGAACCGGAGGGCGGAGCACGCTGTGGTGCTTTATCCGCTGTGCTGCTGCGAAGGCGATTGACCTTAGATAGTGCTTCGGTTCTAACCTCGCGGCTAAAAGCTTTGGAAACGCCCTTGGGCGCTGAAGCTGCATAAGCAACGCTATCAGCACTTAGGGACAATCCCTTAACTCCGCTGCGAAGGGCGAACGAAGCACGATGTTGTGCTTTGACTTGGGCTTCGCGGCTATGGACGCCGCGCGTACGCTGTGGTACAGTAGCTTCGCTCGTGAGAACGAGGCTGGCGCGAGGCGCTACTGATCTTGAATTGGGCGAAGGTACTGTCGTCCTTGTATCTTCGCGGCTAGCAGCATTGTTGGAGCAGGCAGGCATCTTGCCTTTTTCTTTGCGCGAGAGACGCACTTCTGGCGTAGCTACGCCTGAGGTTTTACCCAGAGCCTTCTGTTTTTACCTCCACATCTGCTTTGACAAGAGATACTCAGGTTTGCAAGGAACCTGACAAGCCACACGCGAGGCTGAAGGGTGTTGGCAGAATTCTGCCTCTGATTTCTGTTCTGAAACCTTGGTCATGGAGACCTTTCTATGCTTCCGTGCATGAAGTATTAGACCACCCCCAGAAAGGACTTCTTCAAATTTTTCTTGGTCGAAGTGAATGACCAGATTCTCAAAAGTGAAGGACTTGGACTGCGGACGTGCTTCCTTGTTGCGCCAGAGGACCGCAGTAGGCTCGCAGAGAGCCTTATCTGTCTCCGCAGAGACTTGCCTTGAAGATTTAACCAAAGGGGCTCCGGCTGCACCGGCTTTTCTGAATTCAGAGCTAGACCCGAAGGTCTGTTCGTCACATTGCGACACTTGATTCTCAGCAGTGGAGAATTCAATCCCCAGCGGAGTCGTCATCTTGTTTTCCATTGATTTGCAAAGGGAAAAACTTACAAAAATAAAGTTGAGGAGCTAAATTACAAGCAATACCGAAGATTACAAGTAGATCTCCTCAGAGATTCTGGAGAAGTGTGCCGATAGGAGTCTGGTCAGCGCGCGATCACTTTGTCCCTTTGACGATGCGAGCGATGAGATTCCCTTCTCGCCTGGTTCGGAGAATCGGAGAACAGAAGGTTGGTAGAACCCTCTTGTTACTTCTCAAAACCGCCTTCACTTAGGAATTCCTTCTCGCCTGGTTCTGGAGATTCCTTGAGAAGAAGGAAGGTATTAGGGTATCAGCACCCTGATTTGAGAAGCAGCTCTCTAAAAGTCTCTGAATTCAAGAGAATAGATCTCTATTTGTACGCGCGGTGTGTCCTCTCGAGAAGTCGTCTAGAAGAAGTCTTTGCGTGTGTGGGAGGTCTTCGTGCGCAGGGGTTCCGTGCCGTCTCTCTGGAGCGTATCACATGTGTCCTCTCCTTGTGCCCCTGGTGGGCTATTTATAAGGAGAGCAGGGGGATAATTGTCCCTTGAAAATATAGAAACAGATTGAATCAAATCTGTTTAAATCTGGAAAGTAGTCTTACTGCGAGGCTAGGATCAGCTTCTGCGAAGCTAGAAGTGGCAGATCGGTTGATCCTCTTGATCTGTTTTGATCCTTTCCATATCTTTGGAAGATTTCCCTTGATCCTCTTACTCGTTTTAGAAGAGTCAAGAGATTACGACAATCAACTGCCAAATTTGATCCCAGATCTGATCTTGATTAGATTTGGTCTTGATTCGATCAGATTTGATCTCTTCCTGAGATTTAAATGGTCAATAGGTTGCCCATAGCAGACCTACAGCGGTGCTGCCCGTATTGAGCTCACAGCGGAGCTGGATGGCGCATGTGATGAAGCCAGAGGATAGCCCTTCAGCAGAGCTAGATATCGTCTGTGGCGAAATTAGAAGACAGCTCTTCAGCGGAGCTAGATGTCGTCTGTGGCGAAGTTACCGAACATCCTTCTGCGCAGTTGCGTGTGGCTTCAAGCGAAGTTAACTCTCTGCGGAGTTAGCTTGAACAGTTCAGGCGAAGCTATAAGTTAGCTTCCTGACAGAGTTTTGAATGGCTTCAAGGCGAAGTTGGACAATCTTAGCCTCTCAGGCGAGGCTATCCCTTTGGGCTCATGTGATGCTAAGTGCTAGCATCTTAGACCTACTGAGGTCTGTTTTAGAGGTAATCCGGGCTTACTGTCTGCTTCACTGGATCAGTAGAATTCAAGTTGCTTCCTTGTCCCTCGGAGATGGGTGAAAACTAGTCGTCAGCTTATCTGTTACTTGTCTTTTGTAAATGTCAACAAGTTTAGACATTGTTCAGACCAATAAGAATCTTGTCTTTTTTAAGTGTCAACACAAGTTACTGCCAAATTCAACATTAAACCTCTGACAGTCACTTCCCTCGCTTCCATATCAAAGCTGAGATAAGCCGTGCTAAATTCAACATCACACCTCTAGCATCCATTTAATTATAAAGTTTAACAATATACCTATGACTATAGCTTTCCCTTGAACTTTTTTATCGAAGTCGAGATGACCAATGCTAAGTTCAAAATTACACCTCTAACATTACCTCCACTGTTAAGTTCAACACTACACCTATGACAGTGGTATATTCAATTTTTTCAAACAAAACTGAAATTCCATGTGGAACTAAGTTAACAGTACACCTCTAGTTCACATCTTTGTCAAGTTAATATCACACCTCTGATATGATTCAATCCAATCCGTTAAGTTAATATCACACCTCTGACGGAAATATACTCAGATCCCCGATGAGTCTAGTCTCACTTGTTATTCTCGTCAAAAGAATGGCAGGTCTATTTAAAATCACTGTTAGGTTAATATTAATCCTTTAACTGTGTTCTCTCTACTCCCCAAGTGAGTCTTAATTACGTTAATACTAAACCTCTAATGATAGATTCAATCACAATTCCCTTATAGAGTAAAAATTTCACTTGTCATCCTCATTCATAAAATGACAAGTCCACAGAAACTATTCCACTCTGGTCGAGTTAACATCACACCTTTGACAATAACCTTAAATTCCTTAAATGGAATTTTCCTGCTTTGAGTTGCTAAGTTAAATATCGCACCTCTGGCAAATCAAAAGTAATCACTTGTCTGATATTCAATACAAAAAGGAAGTCAAGATAAATGAGAAGGCTAAAAAATGTCACTTTTATTGATATTTAAATATGTGAAAGTGATACAAAACGCTCTCTTATCCAATAAGATTGAGTGATACAACAAAGGAGTACAAAGAAGTCCCTCTTATTCAGTGAAAAGTTGCACTCACTCCTTAAAATATTAAAGATACACAAAGTTCATCTTCTTGACTGTGGCCAAAACAGCAGATCAACTTCCTCACCTCTCGAGAACAATGGTGTTTCTCGAGGTCGAGATACAAGGGAGCATTCTGATTCCACCTGACCAACTGGTGCGAATATCTTCACAAGGTCATAATCTTTTGCTTAATGGGAAGCTCCGCCACCAGAAAGTCATCCAATGAGTATGGTTGTTCGTCGCTGTCACTTCTTTGAAGAAGTTTGGTAAAGGGAGGATCTGACACTTACTGGTAACGTCCTCTTTCCCGTGACCTTCAAATGCACCATGCTCATTATAATCAGGAAGGATACGAGACCTTAAAGGTGCATCATGCCCACTAACATCTTGATGTGTATCGAGCATCGCGCGGATCTTCCTCACCCTTGGACATAAGTTCTGACTTCTCAAGTGGTCGCCAATCGAACGAACTGGCCATGTCATGTCTATCTCAATGGACGCGACAAGGATACTGAAACCAGCACCATCGATATGGCCAAAACCTGCAAGAAGAAAAAACTCAAGGGTTGAATTTCTATAGTGTATGAACTGGTGGATACACCGATCCTTTCAATTATTTCTTCATCAGTGCTAAGAGCTAGCCAAGTCATCGGGTTAGTCTTATTCACCCCGGGGAACAGATAATTCGCCCATGACATCTGCTTAACTCCCTTACTCCTCCATCCTGTCAATTGCCCATAGATGTGAAAATGACATAGCACCTTCCAATAAGTCTCGTATACCAGAGGATCACTCTTCTTCAACAGATGTAGCTCCTCTGTCGACGGGACGTATTCTTTATAAAGGCTATCTCCAATCACCAGTCCTGAGACTTCGTACATTTCATGGAGGGCAAACCCTATTTCCCCGATGGGAGGAAGAACGTGCAGATTTCTGGATTGTACTACTTCAGGATAGCATAGAAATATTAGGTGCTCTGCGGAATACCATACTTGACAGCTCTCACAACCCCGTACAGTCCTGTCTGTAGCAAAACATCTTCAAGTTCTGCAAGAGCAAACCCTACCATTCTTCCCAATTACGTTTTGTCGGTAGAGTGAATCCATCCAATTGTACAGAATTCTAGAGGAAAATCACCCCTCGCGTCCAGGAATTGTCTGATGAAGGTGGCCGCAAGTTGTGGTCTCCCCTGTTGGGTATTCAGCTTTGAACAAACTAGCCTGCACCCCAGCATGTCCCTCCCATGACCGACTATGAAGGCTTCACGGGCACCTATCTTGCCCAGGAAAATTCGGGAGATTGGCTTAACTAACTCCCAGTCCATTGTCCAGCACATAAGACGTATGTTGCAAGTATGCTAGAGGATACATCCGCTCCAAATTCGGGAGGAAGATCTCCTGTTACCAATTTGATGAAGCCACTTGTAATCCCCATCATAAAGAGCAGCCCTAACCTCCTCGATCGAGTCATTGAAAAAAAAAGTCGGGCTTCCTTAGTAGTGTATGGGAATCTGATTCGAACCGACCATCAGAAATTATTTCTCGGAGAGTAAGCGTACTGGTATTACAGATCCGGCTTCGTCGCTTCTTTGATTTGCCAGTAATCACCAAAGCAGTCCTCTGAAGAATGAAAATCATATTCGGGTCAGCACCACCTACATGTCTAAAGTGACACTGCTTGGACAGAGGGTTTGAGGAGTATCACACTGCAGAAAGGACAGCACAACAGTCAGCAACCTGAAAATTGTCAAAATGTTGAAGCTCAGATGCAAGATCCACCTCAAAACCGCGTCTAATAACTGAGACGTAGAGCTCAGTGCGCGTCTAACCTCCAAGACGTGAGGTTCATATGAAATCTACGACTGAAACTCCACAACTTAAAAATTTCTCTGCGTATTGGAATCAAACGCGAGACTCAGTATGACCCGCGTTAAACCTCAGAGACGTCATGTTCGCATGAAATTCGCGTCTAAATGCTACCATTTAGAAAATTTTCTAAGTGTTAGAATCAAACGCAAGGCTCAGTGAAACTCGCATTCAATAAACAGATGCAGACTGAAGCCGATGAAATGAAGACGTGGAGGTCATCAAACCTGTATCTTGCCTACCAGTGCAAGAGTTGCATCTGAAAATCAAACACGGGTATGAGTCTCACATTGGCGGTTCAACTTCAGAAGAAGTTTAAGAGTTAAGTTACTCATTAAGTTCTTTAAATGGCAAAAGCTGATTCAGCCTTATCACCTGAAATGGAGGCCTCCTGCATGGAGGAACCTTCCATTTGAACCTTTGGAGCGACAGTGCTCGAGGAAGAAGACACGAACTTGGTCTTTGGGACCATTTTTTATGGTGAATTCTTTTGAGAAGGTGGAAAAAAGAAGGAAAAAGCTCAAAGTTTTTCTTAAGCTCTTAAACTTTGGATGCAGAGTTCAATGAAAAAGAAAGAGTCTAATGATGACTCCTGAATGTGGCCCGTATCTCGAGACAAATCGTTGCAAGACGTGTAGCATCGCATGCAGAATGCGGGTCTCACGTTTAAAGAGAGCCGCGTCCCTTCAGCTCCGCCAGACACGTGACAAGGCACCCAAAATGCGAGTCTCGCATCTAACAGAGTCACGTCTCTTCAACAAAGAGTAATCCGCGTCTCCACCTTAAAGTCTGCCTCACTTCAATAAAGTGAGAGTTACGTCTCCACTTTAAAGACCGCGTCTTTTTAGTACTCTCTAGACCGCGTCTTGAAAAAACAAGAGAGTTGCGTCTCTGATTCAAGCGAGAGCTGCGTCTCTACTTTGAATCAAGTTCACGTTTGCAGCGCTTAGAGCAGCGTTTCTACATCAAGTGATAGATGCATCTTCACTTTAAAGGAAACTTGTGCTTTAGCAAAACAAAAGAGTTGCATCTCTGTTCCAAGTGAGAGCTGTGTCTCCACTTTGATGTTCACGTCTCTCCAACGAATAAGAGTCGCGTTTCTACTTCAGAAGAGGTCCGCGTCCCTAGGGCAACACGACCTTCGCGTCTACATGACTTATGTTCAGTCTCTGCTTTTCCAAACAGTTCAAATAGTACACTGGCAAAAATAGTTGGTGATTTCTCCCAGTTCAACAATACACCAACAACCAGCTTAGAGTACTAATGAGATCTGGACTGCGTATCTGGGCACTCACGATAATCATCTTTGATGGCTTCAAAGAGTTTAACAGTACACTCATGAAGATCAAAATTCAGACAAGATAAAGCTCAAGGTATCTCAGAAGATTACCAGTCTAGTTTTGAGAGCTTGCTGCCAACAGAAAGGTCTAAAGTGTTCAAAACCCGTCCCAGTCAACCACAAAGTTTTAAAAACTTTGGAGAAGATTCTGTAGACTATCTAAAAATCACTAAAAACAAGTAATCAAGTGTCTCAGTCAACCGCAAAGTTTTAAAAACTTTAGAGAAGACTCTATAGACTGTCTAAAAATCACTAAAGACAAGTCATCAGATAACAGAGTCCATACTTCAGAAGCAAGGGTAATCAAAGCCACACATTCAATGCCAAGACGAAGGGTTCAAAGCCTGCACCCCCAGCATCCCTCCAAAGCCAAGACGCAGAGCTCGATGCCTGCCTCTAGGCACCACTTTAGTGCTCGACGCGAAGCTCGAGGCATGCGTCTAATATCACGGCAATGAGAAGACACAGAGTTTGAGGCTCTCTTTTCAACACCACCGCAGCGCTCAAACGCGGAGCTCGAGGCCCGCATCCAACATCACCTCAATGGCTAAATGCAGAGCTTAAGCCCGCATTTCAATTGCAGAGGACCCTGCTCAGTTATAACAACCCCCATTACTGGGTCAAGTACTGCTCACATAATTAGGGAAGTTAACCCCTATCATGGAGGGTTCTTAGGGGACAGTTTTACCCCTGGAATCCCTATAAATGCTCAGTTTGTTATTGAAGAGAGATCAGAATTTTCAGCTAAGGAATATTAGCTTTACAAAGGGTTTAACTCTTCTACATAAACTTGCTGAGTTCAAGTTTTTTTTGCCTATATCTCTTTGAGATTTCATTGGATAGGCGTTGTGCTACTCCATGAGTGATCCAAAAAGAAAAGTTCTGAAGAAGCTTGACGTTCACCTGGTCAACGAAAACAAGATTCACTTTTCACCGCTACGCAAAGAACCCAGCCTTAAATAAAGAGAAGATTTGAGCTTGAGTGTCTTCCTTCTCTTGTAGTTGGAATTTGAGTTGTAATTTTTCATTGATTCAAGAAAATTTTGTAATACACTTTCAACTTTCCTCCCCGAACAGCAACTATCACTAAGAGATTAGCATGATTTATGGAGCACTTAATAGTTGTAGCAATAAATTTTCTTCTCTTTTTATCTTATTTTAGAAACCAATTTCAAAACTCTTTTAACATTTTTCTATCGTTGTTTTCACGACCTTCTTAGTGCACCATTATTTTCATCTTCTTTACAACAAGTTTTCTTTTTTTTATTATCCAAATCACTTTACCACACTTTTATTTTGTGTTTTACTTTATTTTTAATTTTATTTCTATTTTTTATTTTGTTTTACGGATCCCACAGCCACTTCTTGATTGTTTTCACTTCGTCGATTTCACTGCCTTCTCACCTGTCATCTCTTGTTTTTTTTCTCTCTCTCTTTCTTTAACAAAGAAGAACTTGTTAACAATTTACGTGAATAGACTGTTAATATTTCTATCGCCTCCATCCCTGTGGATTCGACCCGTATAGTCAATATACCATAATTGAATTATCGAGGAAGCCAAAGCACACATAACTTCACTGATTTTCTAAAATACACACCTTTTCATGCAAGGTTATCACCTTGAAAAAATTTTGGTGCCATTGCCGGGGACGAGAATGGTTTAAACTCATATTTTTGTAAATATTTTCTTCTCTACTTTGATGTGCAGACTAATTTTTACATAAACTAAATATTGCAAAAGGCTATTCTTGCTTGCATCTCCCTGCTCTAGAAAGTAGGGAGATTGACTCGATAATTTTGCCGCACCAGGGCCTTGGAAGCCACGAAAATGCGGCAAATCTTGGGTCTCTGGTCTCTAAGTTTTGCAAGGTGCCTCAAATGTTCATATATTGCTATATTATGTTGCTAGTTTTTTGTAATTTTGCCTACACACTGCAATAATTAAGAGCTAAAAATAGTAAATTAGATACTTTTAAAACGGTTTAGACATTTGCATTTAGGTACGTGTCAATTTCAATTTTAATATATTATATTTTATTTTGTTATTGTAATCTGAATTGAGGTGCACATATGGCATTGCATATAACATAGGACAAACACGTGGGTAATTTACTCGCTTTGTGTGTTATTCTTGTCTATATTGCACACTTGTACTAATTGGACTTAAGGGCATAACTCAATACAACTTAAGGTGGGGAACTCATTACCCACCTTTAGTCCAAAAATCATCTCCCCTATCACACAACTCAAGCCTTAATAAAAATTGATAGACGTTTGCCCCTAAAGATATCTCGGATTCACTAAGAGATTGACCTCGAGAGGAAGTTATTAGTACTAGACTCTTACCAGATCGGTGTCTAAGATTAGGGATTAAGAGGTTAAACCTCAAAGATCCAATGGTTTAGTATAATTAAGGCTCGTTGCTTATGCAGGGATACTTTTCACTGCATTTTGCCTTTACATGGTCGATTAACTCGTGGTCTGAGACTACAATATACTTCTCCTGGATAGTCGACCAGTTAGGAGTCGTCTAGGTCTAGGTGAACCCTAATATAGGCTTGGTTTTAGTACTTTTCTTTCTTTTTGTTTATTTGTTTGCTTTTTCTTTTTTGTTTGTATTTTTTTGTGAAATGATTTCAACAATAATTCTTTCAATCCTAATATGAATCCATACTTCACATCGACCTCATTTGATTCGAATAACTCCAACCTAGCATTAAATAACATGAACCAACTAAATAATCTGGACTTTATTTATTTGACTCAATATAACCCATATCGCTTATCCGATGACCAATATTTTAAAAATAATTTCAACTCTTCACAAAGTCAACGGGGATTCACCTCCCTCTGAATCAAATTTTCAACCTCCTTGTCCATAATTTTCACAATTTTCACAATATTTGTTCCCCAATTTTGCTTCTTATACTCTTTTTTCAGAACCACCAATTGAATAAAAATCCAAATTAGAAGAGAGTATAGAAGCCGCACAAACCATGCTTGAGTTCTAGCAAAACAAGTTCGACTCACAATGTCAACCATAATTTCAAGATCATACTCTTCCTTTCCAGTCCTACCCATTTGAAATAAAAATCATCGATCTTGAAAAGGAGTATGGGACTCTCGTGTGGGGCCGAGCGACAATTCCAAGCTATATTGGACTCACTATTTTCTCTGAATCAAGCTTCACATTTTTCGTTTTCAAAACACCCAATTGTTAAAAAATCTGTCCTAAAAATGAGTATGGAAGACTTACATGAGTCTGAGCAACAATCTCAAAATTTGATGAACTCACAGTTTCACCAAAATTTTCAAAACCAACCTTCATACCCATCTTTTCAAGCCCAATCGCAGCAAAACGATGAACTAATCAACTTTGAAAAGATGATTAAAGCCATGACTCAGGTTCAAATCGCTTATCATCAGGAAATAGTTAAAATGTTCAACACCTCCATTCTCACCCTTTAACCATTCCTGACGTCGCTAACCATTCTGTTAGGGCCCAAAAATCATGTTGTTTCGAAAACCAAGCTTCAATTTTGTCATACTCATTTGAACTTGACCAAACTCCAAGTTTTAAAATTACCATTGACATTGGGCAAGTCATCCCTTTCCTGAGATTGAACTTGAGCATAAATGTGATCCTAAATCTCAACTTGGTAATTCAATTCCATTACTTGACTTAATAATGACTCTGGTATCTTTACTTGATTTTCATCACTTTCCCGAGTCAGTATTGGATCCTGTGCCAATTCATCGTGAAATTGAATCACCAATCTTTTATGATTAACATATTTAACTTGACCAATACCATACTTCTAAAAGTCCCATTGACAAATTGACAAGTTCTCATTTTTATGAAATTAAATTCAATCAAGAATTTGATCTATATTCTCAAATTTGTGATCCAGTTCAAATTCCTGGATCAATATAGACTCTTGTTTTGTTACCCAACTTGAGCAATATTTTAGAGTTAGTTTTGATTCTCATACCTGTCATTCTTAAACTTGAATCACCAATCTTAAAATTCACATTCTATTGTGGGAAAATGAATGTGGATGAGAGTTTCAACTTCTTGATTTGGACCCATTTTCTGAACAAATTTTGACTCCTGAGCTTTTACTTTTACTTAATTTCAGTCAATTTCCTAAGTTGGTATTAGTTCCAGTCATTCCTGAGTCCAAATAAGTCATTCTATCATTTCTCACTCCATTCTAGAATAAAAGTGTTGATAAAAATGACTCTGAAATTATTTTAAAATTTTAAAAATTAGATGGGATAAAATTTGTAATAAAAGTCATCCATATATACATTATAATTGTGGGTTATATTAGAGAGGTCATTGGTGGGTTCCTACGAACTTCACGTAATTTTGATTGGGCCGCATTCGAGCACCAATCAGATCGCCATCGGAACCGCCACCCTGAAATTATTTTTACCTTCTCTCTTTATTTTCATGCATATATACATTCACGATGTATTAAGGACAATGCATGAGATAAGTGTAAGGGAGGGTCTACTAACGTAGAGTTTTTAGATTTTCTTTCTTTTTCTTTTTAAGTTATTTTTAGAAATATCCCTTTGTATAGGATTTTTTCTTTCTTTAAAATTTTTTTGAAATAAGAGACAAAGTTTTGATCTATTTTTAAGAAAATTAAAATGATCTTAGAAACTAAGAAATCTTAATTATGACATCTTAAACTTAGTTGAAATAATGGATCTTGTTTAAAAATTATAAGTTAAATAAGAGAGATTGCAGAGATAATTTTATCTTGAATTTTTTGGTTTAAGTAGTGTGCACTTCACACTTACACATTTTTTGGATGGAAACAAAGACTTAAAATGTCATAAAGCAAAACTAAAATATATATATATAATATATATGAATAAAAAATCACTTATTGAAGAAGGATAACTATGCCTCAAGAAGCATGATTATTCACGCCTAACGGTGGTCAAAAAACAAATAATCTTCTTAAATTTTGTGGCCTTGTTTACTCGAGTCCTTAAGCCTGAGGGTTGTTATTTCATCTGGTGTCTTAAGATCATCTGATTTGGGATCGGCCAAAGGCTCACTACTAGGGTAAACTAGAAAGCCTAAAAAAACTAAGAAAAGAAAAACAAATATATATATATATGGGGTTGCTGTACCTCAGCCGACGGCTGAGAGAGTTTCTCAGCCGGCGGTGACGTGGCTGAATATATGTCACATATCGTTCGCAAGAGTGTAGACGCTAAAAAAATCAAAAAAATCTCGCCTAAAGAATCGTGAATCAAATTGACAAAAATACCCCTTTTTACTTCTAAACTAGCATAAACTCATCCACAACCAAAATTTACCTAAAAAATTTGTAATTTACAGAGAATTTTCAGTTGAATATATCTACAGTTATTAAATTCTTAATTCTACTACATCAAAAATATAATAGAAAAAATTTGGATCAAGATAATGTGAAATAAACAGCAGCAGTGAAAAGTAAAAAACATGTTTGAAACATAAAAAAATTGTTATTTTTTATTTAATTTTTTTATTATTTTATTTCGTGTTATTTTCAACTCATTTAGGTTTAATAAAAGAAACTGAAATGAATAGAAAAATGAAATTTATTGTGGGGCAACCGTATATTGATTTTTCTATTACAAATGTACAGTGAAAAAATAATGAAATACAATAGTTAATTATTTCGCATTCCTTATCCACAAAAAATTCATAACAGACGAAACATGATATCGTTCAACACTCCAACGACAGACGCTGTCTTTTTTCACATGCCTTATGTAATAGAATTCTAACCGTTTTACAAAGTCTGCGATCATAGTCACAGTCATGGTATAATAAAACTTTCGAACATTGCGACCATGATCGCAGACATAATATAATATAACTTTCAATTTTATATGACGACTGCGGCACTAGTCACAGTCATTGTACAACAAAACTTTCTATCACTGCGATCATGGTCACAGACTTAATATAATATAACTTTCAATTTTATATCACGTCTGCGACCCTAATCGCATTCCTTATTCACATAAAAATAACAAACGAAACATGCTATCGTTCAGCACTGCGACCACAGTCGCTAGCTTTTTTCGCATGCCTTATGTAACAGATTTTTGATTATTTTACAAAGTAGATTAGCCATGCGACCCTGAGATCAGTCCGCGTATATCACATCTTATAAAATACTAAATTAATTACTCTGAATTAAATGAAGTAATTAATATTCTATCTACCGTGATACAACAACAGTCTCGAAAAAAGAGATGCACTAATATTAATCTCGATAAAGGAAAGATGTGCACCATACTTAATCTAAAGATATGGGAAAAACATTCTATAAAAAGTTAATTTGTACTTCACGTAGTAAACCTTTGGAAAAAAGGAACTCTTCGGATTCTCCCGCCATAACTCTTTAATTAAATATTTAATTTTTTTTACCACTTCTTCCAATACTCAACCGTCACTTATAACAATTATTATTACTATTCATATTCTTTCACATTATTGACCTTTTTATAGTACTTGTAACTAATATATTATCTCATATCTAAAAAATATATTTTTGCTCTTCCTTTTCAATTTGATTTTAAAACTTTCAGAAAATTATTCATTCTTGAATCATGTCTTCCCCATCTTCTTCCTCTGAACACTCAGATTTCAACTTCAATCATTCACCCACCGGTCCTCTTTCTTTAGGGTATTCTAGTGAATCTGATACCAGTCTAAACTTCACTCCTTTTGACTATCTCAATACATCAAATAATATTTTATCTGATCCTCCTCTTCATGAGGATGATGAAGTTTTCATGGGGCTTAGTGAGGAGGAAATTATTCCTCTGCCACTTGACAGAGACATGCTTGATGAAAGCATGTCCTCTGATGCTAGAGGCTCACTTTCTTTGAGCATATCTTTAACAGGTTCTTCTCGACACAGATCGGACGAAGAGCTTGATAGAGACGATCCATTCTGAGAGTTTATCGATGAACCAAAAAACCCTCAAAAAGAGGAAGATGATAAGGAAATAAGTGATGAACAGGAAGACGAGGAGAATGAAGACGACGAATCTGCTTATGATGGTGATGACGACGAGGATTAGGATTTCCTGATCTTCTGATATTCAACGTTATTTTGTCTTCTTTAAGAGCTTTTAATGCTCTTTTTTGTAAGGTCTCTTTCTGACCATATTATGTTATAAATAAAATTTACTTCTATCTGTAAAATAATCTTTCATATTTTTAAAATACATATAAAGTATACCGTATAGTTATTATTTCTGCATCTTATCTGCGATAATGGTCGCAGTACTCATATAATAATTACATATGAAACTGTGACCACGGTCGTTGTCTAGTCATAAACAGTTTGATCGTTTTGCATTCAATAAAGTTAAAAACAGCTACCATGGTCGCAGTCCAAAATTAAACTATATAAACAGATAATACTGCGAACATGATCGCAATCCTCTCAAATCAGTATATTTCACTGTATATTTTATTGTATATCACAAATTAGAAAACTGCGACTGCTGTCCTTAAACACTGCGACCATAGTCGCAGTCCTACTTCGCATGCAATAAGTAAAAAAAATTCGTAGTTTATAAGTGGCTGAGACAACAGTTACAGTGAAGAGCAAATATATAAAATCATACGCAAACTGCGACTAAAATATCAGTCCTTAGTAACCGTTATTACATTTAACTTAGCAAAAAATTCATCCACAAAAATGCTGTCGTGAGTACTGCGACCATAGTCGCAGTCCTTGATCGCATGCAATATGTAAACAAAAATTTAATAGTTTATAGGCGGCTGAGACAATAGTCACAGTGAAGAACAAATATATAAATAATACGTAAACTGCGATTATAGTATCAGTTCTTAGTCACCGTTATTACATTTAACCAAGCAAAAAAAACGTCCACGACATGCTCTCGTTAAGCACTGTGATCATAGTCGCAGTCCTTGTCCACATTCAATATGTAAAAAAAATAATAATAATTTATACATTACATGCGAGAAAAGTAAACTGCGACTATATTCAAAATCAGTAAAATTCTTACAGATCATATCATAATAAATCTACAAATTAAATAATTGTAGACTGCGATAAAGGGCGCTTTTAAAACTATTGAGAAATTAATTTATTGACCACTACGACCTTAGGCGCATTCCTAAAATATATAATATCTGCGTAAAAAAAATTTAAAACTGTTGAGAAATTATTTTATTGACAAGTACAAACTTAGGCGCATTCTTAAAATATATAATATCTGCGTAAATAAAAAAATAATAAAGAAGCATTCAAATTAGTTTCGTGATTTGATGAAGTTGGTAGCAGTTTGGCCGCAGTTATAAAAGATAATTGTGATAATATTGACTAACGTCAGAAATATAAAAAAAACAATAAAATATACAGATACACTATCTTTTACCGCAAAGGCATTTGGTAATTTCAACTGTTTCAACAGCGTAGCGTCCTTTCTAGTGTGGCTAATAATGTGCCACGTCACCGCAGGCTGAGAGGGTCTCTCAGCCGTCGGCTGATATACATTTTTTTGTATATATATATAAATGGCTTGATAGTTGGAGTTGAAATCTCAAAAATCTACACTATCACAAAGTGCATATTATATATATTTTATGAAGGATAAAATATTCAATCCAATTTTTAATCTTACCTTAATTGAAGACACGATCTTGCATATAGATTAAGTTTAAGGAAGAATAATTTTTGGTGGACTTATGACCCTAGATCGCTTAATTTTTGCCAAAATATTTCGAAAACTTTTATCTCTTTCAAAATGTGTTTTCAAAATACTAACTTTTATTTTCTTTCTTATGAATTTTGTAGGTGCAATCCATTAAAAATCCTCAGGAGACAAAACTCCTCCTCTAGGGAAAACCTATAGGTTTAACGGCTTGTTACACACGCTCAGTGCAATTGCGTCACCTGCAAAAGTGATGTAATAATATTTGTAGTTTAGTTTTTCTTTTTCTTATTTTGCTCGGGACGAGCAAAAGATAAGGTGGGAATGTGATTAGTCTATAATTCTGCATCTACATATCATATTTTCCTACCGAGTTATGAATAATACATCATTTCTGAATAGTGTTTTAGTCTATTTTGGAGATAATTAGGAGTCTAAGAGTAAAATTAGAATAAGAGCCTAATTAAACTCAATTTTGGCTAAGTAAATCACATTACTTAGAGATCAAGATAGAGAGCTTCTAGAAGATACATTAGATCCACAAATTAGAGACGAATCTGAAGAAAATTGGATCGAATTTACCCAAAACCAGAGATATTTAGAAGGTCATCGCAGCTGGACGAAGCCAGGGACCAGGGTCCCTAGTATTTCCACGAAAATGTGGCAATTGTCATATTTTCGCGGCAATGTTATAGGCCCACGCGTCGATTTTCAACGCGTGGCCTCGTCTCCCCTTTAAGATGCTTCCTATACCTATAAATACTGCAATTTTAGACCAGAATTAAGGTTAGAGAGCTGTAGGGTAGGGTTTTCTCTCATTTAGTATAGTGATTAAGTTTTAACCTGCACAAAAATATAGAATTTCAGGAATACAAAATAGAAGTTTAAGTACTCAATACTACCGCTATAACAAGTAGCTATGCGGGTCGTGATTCGCAAGGAGGGACTAGCGATGGAAGCTTTTTATATGTTCTCTTTAGTTCTCAAAAAAAGGTTAAAGTTCTTCTTTCAGTTCTTGAAAAGAAAAGAAAAATAAGTTACGTTAAAATGTTAAGAAAGTAGTAGATTGAGAAGGTGGAGAAAAATAGAAAATGATTTTGTACAAAGAAAGTAAAAAATAATGAATAGAGTTAAGAGATGGTGATGTTGGTGATCTTAATTAAAATTAAAAGAAAGAAAGTTAAATCCTAAAAAAATACTTACTTATCTCTTTGGCGTCTGCTTACCTTTGACCCGTATTGATAATGTACCTTTGTTTGAAGGCCAGCGAAGTATGATAAATAGGATCTTCATCATTCCTGATTTACACTACGAAATGAAGGGGCAAGCTACACTATCATAGAAATGGCTATCCATCACCGTAAGGCATCAACGGCACTTACAAGGGTAAGGCAACTTCGAGTCTATCAGAGTCATTTAGATTCACAAACACAGAAGAGGGAAGTAAATAAAAATAAGAGTAAAGAAGAAAAAATTTCGATTTGATCCAAATAACAATGAAAGAAAAGACTTACTTACGCCAGTGTCACCCTCAATACAAGCTTTGCTCTCATCTCTCCATGAAACTCTCCTCTCCTCTCAGTTACATAAATAAAAAAATTACATAAATGAAAAAAAAAAAACCTAAGTTACAAACTACAGAATAGCCTAACTTATATCTCTGCTTCTGATGTGTGGGATATTTATAGGGAAGAAATAGATAGGAAAGACGAGTGGAGAGATAGGGAGAGCTGGCTATTTCTGAATTTGAGTTTTCTCCTTATTTTCAAACTTGATTTGATGTGAAAATTTAATTCTGATCTGTAACTTATTAGCATATTAATTGCTGAATATAATTTCAAATGATAAAATTAGAAATAATGATCAACGTAAGCGTTATGGCCTTTTAAGTCTTCTTTCTGGATCATCTTGAATCATCAAATTTGAGTTTCAGTAGCAAAACTTATGATTAAAATACAAAAATGCATCCAGTCTGAATCCGAGTTTAAATTGCTTCATCTCATCCGTTGATCTTCTCTCTACCCATTTATCCTTTTGATTTTTGAATTTCAGCTTTAGGTTTGATAATTTATCTCTTCATCCTAAGCGAAACTAATAGAGTCTTCTTCTAATCTGTTTTTCCTTTGAATTTGGATGAAATTATCTCATCTGATATACCTGGCTTTCAGATAAGCTAGCCTTTACAACCTCTGGATTAGAATCGATCCCCTTTCTTTTGAATTTCTAGATTTAATTTTGAAAAATCTGTCAGTCTCTCCCTTTTCTTCCTTAATTACATTGAACATGAAAATATATTAAATAACAGAGATTTATTTAAATATCAATGCAGAAATGTGACACATATGATATGAAAATATGTAATGCACGTGTAAGATCACACCTTTACATCCATATTTTGCTCGTCCTCGAGCAAATAAAAAAATGAAACCAAACTAGCCTAACTCATTTTTGTAGGAATCATGGTTTCACTTAGCACGTGCAACAAGCCATTAAACCTTTAAGCTACCCCGAGAGGACGAGTTTTGTCTCGTGACTGTTTTCAGTGGATTACACCCATAAAATCCATAAGAAAGAAAAAAGTGTTAGTATTTTCGAAAAGCATTTTATAAAGGAGAGAAAATATTTGAAGTATTATTGTAAGAGTTCAAGTAATCTATAAGTTATTAGAAAAAATAATTTTTCATTCCTAAACTTGGTCTCTATTCAAAAACTTGTTATCAATCAAGCTAAGGGGTTAAACTTGTATTTCTCATCTAATCTATTACTTTACCTTAAATCATATGCACCTTCATGTGAATATTTTGACTAGGGGTTCCTTAACTCTAACTCTTATGCCTTTTTTCTTTTCTTTTTTATTTTATATTTGGTGATATTATTCCTTAGTTCTATTAGGCTTTCTAATCTACCCATGTAACGAGTATTTAGTCGGTGACACACAAACTGGACGGTCTTAGGGCACCGGCTGAGAAAAACCCCAAGGACTAAGGACTCGAGAAAATAAGGCTACAAAACAAAGAATTTTATTTATAAGATGGACTGCCTTTAGGCGTGAATACTTATTCTTTATGAGGCACAAATACTCAGCTTAACTTGAGGATTTATATTATATATATATATATATATATATATATATATATATATATATATAATATATATATATATATATATATATATATATGGGGTTACTGTACCTCAGCCTGCAGGCTGAGAGAGTTTCTCAGCCGGCGGGACGTGGCTGAATATATGCCACACATCGGCCGCAGTGTGTTGGCGCCAAAAAAATTAAAAAAATCCCGCCTAAACAATCGTGAAACAAATTGACAAAAATACCCCTTTTCTAATTCTAAAGTGGAATAAAGTCATGAACAAACAAAATTTCAGTTAAATATATCTACAGTTATAAAATTCGTAATTTTAATACCACGAAAAATATAATTAAAAAATTGGATCAATATAATGTAAAATAAGCAAAAGCATTGAAAATTTAAAAAACATGCCATGGTCGCAGACTTAATACAATATAACAACTGCGACACAGTCGCAGTCACTAGTCGCACTCATAGTATAACAAAACGTTTTTATGCGACCTAATACAATATAATTTCAATTTTATATGACAACTGCGACACAGTCGCACTCACTAGTCGCAGTCATTGTATAACAAAACTTCTTTATATAACGTCTGCGACCCTAGTCGCATTCTATCGTACAACAATGCGACCTCCTTCAGTACTGCGACCAAAGTCACAATCTTCTTTCCCATGCCTTATGTAAAAGATTTTTAATATGCGACTAGGGTGGATTAGCCATGCGACCCTGAGATCAATTCGCGTATATCAAATCTTATAAAAATTATTATATTAATTACACTGAATTAAATGAAGTAATTAATATTCTTTCTACCGTCATACCACAACAGTTTAGAAAAAAGAGATGCACTAATGTTAATCTCGAGAAAGGAAAGATGTGCACCATACGTAATCTAAAGGTATAGGCAAACAATTCTATAAAAAGTTAATTTGTACTTCATGTATTAAACCTTTGGAGAAAAAAAGAACTCTTCGGATTCTCCCGCAATAAATCTTCAATTAAATATTTATTTTTTTACCACTTCTTACCATACTCAACCATCACCTGTAACAATTATTATTACTATTCATGTTCTTTCACAATATTGACCTTTATATAATGCTTGTTACTAATATATTATCTCATACCTAAAAACTATATTTTTGCTCTTCCTTTTCAATTTGATTTCAAAAACTTCCAAAAAAAAATTCATTCTTGAATCATGTCTTCCCCATCTTCTTCCTCTGAACACTTAGATTTCAACTTCAATCGTTCCCCCACCGGTCCTTTGTCTTCAGGATATTCTAGTGAATCTGATACCAGTCTGGACTTTACTCCTTTTGACTATCTCACTACATCAAATAATGTATTAATTGATCCTCCTATTCATGATGATAATGAAGTTTTCATGTGGGTTAGTGAAGAAGACATTATTCCTCTGCCACTTGACGGAGACATGCTTGATGAAAGCATGTCCTCTGATGCTGTAGGCTCGCTTTCTCGCAACGGGTCAGACGAAGAGCTTGATAGAGACGATCCATTCTGGGAGTTCATCGGTGAAACAAAAAAAACCTCAAAAAAAGGAAGATGATGAGGAAATAAGTGATGAAGAGGAAGAGTAGAAGAATGAAGACGATGAATCTGCTTATGATAGTGATAATGACGAGGATTAGGATTTCCTGATCTTCTGATATTCAATTATATTTTGTCTTCTTTTAAAAGCTTTTAATTCTATTTTTTTGTAAGGTCTCTTTCTCACTATATTAACTTATAAGCTCTTTTAATTACATATCCAAACTGCGACTGCTGCTCTTAAACACTGCGACCATAGTCGCAGACCTACTACGGATGCAATAATTAAAAATAATTCATACGTTATAGGCGGCTGAGACAAAAGATACGGTGAACTCCGACTATAGAATCAGTCCTTATTCAGACAAAAGTCAAAAATAAAGAACAAAAAGAATATAAAATAATATGTAAACTGTGATTATACTATCGCTCTCGTTAAATACTGCGACCATAGTCGCGGTACTGCGATCATAGTCGCAGTCCATGGTCGCATAATATATGTAAACACCAATTTAATTATTCGTAGGAGGTTCAGACAACATTCACAAAATAAAGAACAAAAAAATATAAAATAATACGTAAAACTGTGATTATACTATCACTCTCGTTAAGTACTGCGATCATAGTCGCGGTACTGCGATCATAGTCGCAGTCCATGGTCGCATAATATATGTAAACACCAATTTAATTGTTCATAGGAGGATCGGACAAACATTCAAGAATTATACGAAGGACAGTATTTGATGACTAACGGTTGACAATTTATGGTCGCAGTTACTTAATCATTTATCAGTTCCCAATGCGACTATGGTCGCAATAATGTACTGTTTTGGAGTTCAAAGTAATTTAAAGTTATAGTGTATTAACTTTTAAACTGTTTTGGATAACTGAACAGTCACCTAGGAAGTATACAATTTTTGAGAAAAGGTAGAAAATAAGTTTGGGAGATATTCACGTGGTTTGAGAGCTTAAACCCTTTGGAATTCCAGGATTAAAAATATATAAGGGTCATCAGCAAAGGATTAAAAACATACTAAATTATTTTTGCTCAAACTCGTTACTCTCACTGTTCGGAAAATAGCTCACTGTTCGGAAAATAGATTCAAAAAATGTCTTCTCCACCGTCTTCACCGGAAAGAAGCCAATCATCTAATGATGATTGAATGTATAATTCTGAAGATATGTCTCGCTACGGGTCAGAGGATGAGCTTGATACAGACGACCCGTTCTGAGAGTTCATTGATGAACCAAAATACAAACATGAAGAGGAAGAAAGCGAAGAGGAGATTGCCGCTGAAGAGGAGGAAGGGACGAAAAGCGATACGGAAGACGAAAGCAGTCATACTCTTGACGACGAATCTGATTACGATGGTGATGGCGAGGATTAGAAGTTTAAAATTTGTATTTTTTTTAAAATATATATGAATCTGTTTTCTAAGGTTAATTTAAAATGAAGGATATATATGACTTTTTTTAAAATTAAAGCAGTCATACTTTTTTTTAAATATATATGACTTTGATCGCAGTTGTTGGTCGAGTCTTAATAAATTACACTGCGACCTTGGTCGCAGTTGTTGGTCTTTAGTATTAATCAACAAGAACACTGCGACCTTGGTCGCTATGCGTGTTAATATAAAGGAACACCTACCTAACGTACTGCGACCTAAGTCGCAGTCATTGTACTGCGACCCTAGATTGCAAATGCTAGCCCTCTTTATTAATAACAACATATGCGTGTTAATATAAAGGAAACACCTACCTAACGTACTGCGACCTAAGTTGCAGTCATTGTACTGTGACCCTAGATTGCAGATGCTGGCCCTCTTTATCAATAACAACATTGCGACCTTGGTCGCAATTAACCATGTACACTGCGACCAAAGTCTCTGTCTACATTATATACACAAAAAAATAAACTATATAGGAGAACCTAGATCTGACAAAGAGAGGTAAGGAAATAGGGGGAAAAAATAATTTATAATCAATAACCTAAATCATATAAAGAGCGGCAAAAAGAAAGGGGGAAAAAATAATAATAAACAAGTCTGACAACGTGCGCTCCAAAAATTACCTTTTGGGCAAAAAAAAAATAAACAATAAGGAAAGTTAAAGAAAAAGTAGCTTTTCATAAGGGGTATTTGGTAATTTAACTTCTTCCTATAAGCGGGCCGCAAGTTAGTGAGGTGACAAATTGAGCCACGTCACCGTAGGCTGAGAGAATACTCTCAGCCCGCGGGCTGATATACATTTCTCTCTCTCTCTCTCTCTCTCTATATATATATATATATATATATATATATATATATATATATATATATATATATATATATATATATATATATATATATATATATATTAAGGCATAAGTCTCTTCATTTTTGAATCCTAAGTGTGTAAGTGTATAAAGTGTGCATATTTCATCAAGGTAAAGATCAAGACTAAATTATTTTTTCAAGTTTTCTTTCTAATCCTTAAAATCAAACAAATAATTTTATTTTGACCAAGTATAAGAAATCCTAATTACGATTCTCCTATTCTTTAAAATTAACTTAATTTCTTACAAAAAATAGGTCAAAATATTGTTTCTCTTTTCAAAAAGTTTTAAAAGCAAATTTTTTTTTAAATAACAAGAAAGCTTATGTTATGTTAGAATCTCCCCGCACCTATCTCATGCATTGTCCTCAATGTAGAATGCATAAATGTATGAAAAAGAAGAAAGGGAAGAAAATATTATCTTAAGGTGGTAGTTCCGGTGGTGGTCGGATTGAGTCAAGTGTTTCTATCCCCTCAAGATAATGTGGTGGTTCACATAGCCCGCCTTTATTGACCTCTTTTCTATGTACATAATTACAATGCCCAATATGAATAGGATCATGAAAGATCCTATCATGAAACTTATTCCCGTTATATGACCAATCTTGAAAAATCACCACTGAGTCATTATGGTCAATACCTATGTCCAACAAAAGAACGTGACTTGGTGGAATGATTGACTTGGATTCAAAAGTGATAGGTTTGGAAACCATTACTAACTCGAAAAAATCAACTTTGAGTTCAAAAGTCGGTTTTGGTTTAAGAGTTGAGTCTAAATCAAAGAATTGAAATTCACATTCTTTTTCCATCAATGGAATGTGGCTATCCAAATTTGGTGATTCAATTTCTAAATCTATAGGTATGAAAATAAATGTATGCTCCAGAAACTGGTCCAAATTGGGTAATGATATCGAAATCAACATATATTCGAAGATGGAAACTAAATCATAAGGTTGGGGATCGGGTCACATTCACATTCAAGTTCAATCTCATTAAATGAAAAACTTACCAATTTGTCCAAGATTTGAAATTGGTCAAGTTCAAATTTGTTTGCTGAAATTGAGCCTTGATCAAAATCTCTATAAGACACCAAAATTCTTCGTTCTTATTAATATAGTTAAAGCAATTAGAATGGTTGAACATGTGTTAGGTAGAGTTTCCTTATTCCTTTCTTTTATTATATTGATCATACAACTCATTTGTGCTTCTAACCTGTTGACATATTGCTTAAAATTATTTTCAGAATGAATCAGTTTTTTTATACTCCTAACTGAGTCCATAGGTTCTTCTCCTTATTGTGGGACTTGAAATATGGAGTAAAGATCTTAGATTTGGGAGTCTTGTGGGAATTGTGAGTCTATTATTTTCAGCTTTTGTTCTTGAGACTCAATCATAACTTCTATACTTTTCATTGACTTAGATTTTTTTTATAGGTTGATCATGACTAGAAAAATTAGAAGCTGAATGTTGGAATGGTGGTTGACAATATGACTTGGGGGAATTGTATCCCCATTGACTCTGTGAAGAGTAGTGATGATTGTCCCAATCTTATTCATAATATTAGGACTGGGGCATGTATTGATTCGGATAAGACCAATCCGGTATACTTGGTTAGTTAAAATTATGACATACCGGGTTAGTAATATTTTAGTCAAAAGAGGTCCGGGTGAAGTATGGATTACTATATGCATAGGAATGATTGTGATTATAATCCATATCACCAATATGTCAAAAAACAAAAAAAAAAAACAAATACAAGCATACAAACAAACAAAGAAAGAAAAATCTAGCCTAAGTTAGGGTATACCTTAGACCTAGAAGACTCCTAACTGGTTAGATTGTTCACGGGGGGTATATTACAGAATCTGACCATAGGTTAATCGGCAAGGTAGGGGTGAGATTAGAGAGAGGTATCCGTGCCCAAGTAATAGGCCTAATTATGTCAAACCACTGTTCTTCAAGATTTCGTCTCATCAATCCCCAACCTTTGACACCGATTTGGCAAGAGTCAAGTTCTAATCAACTTCTCCCTTAGGCCAGTCTCCTATTTGAGTCCGAGATATCTCTAGGGCCAACGTCTACTCAATTTTCATTAAGCTTGGGTTAGCGAGTGAGGAGATTGTTTGTGGGCTAAGGGAGGATAATGACTTTCCCACCTTATCTTGTTTATAGGACAAGTCTTTAAATCAATTTAGTGCAACGTGCACATGTATATGAAAGTAACACTTAAACAACATAAACAATTCAAAAGTGTTCTTATACTATATGCTGTGCACACATACATTTGTTGCAGAACTCTTCAACAGTAAATAGAAAATAAAGCGAAATAGACACGTGCCTAAATGTAAGTCTAAATGTTTTTTAGCATTTACAAATAATAATTTACTGTTGAGGTTAGAAAAGTATGTACAGTGAGTTAAACAAGAAAATAAATAACTGCAGAAACATAAACTTTGTAATTAAACCAATCTGCAAAATAAATTAGTAGTTTACTAAGATTACCGCGGGAATGCAACAAATCTGAGGGCTTTTGGGCTCTTCTTTCTTAAGCAGAGTCCAAGACCACTTATATGTCCAATGCAGCAAAAATTTCCTTAATATTTATCACTGCACACCAAGAACAAAGAAGAAAGTTAACCAAAAATGTAAATTTAAAAAAAGAGTTACTTACCTTCCCTCCTCGCAATGGTGCTAAAATTTGATTAAGTTTTAACATGCATAAAAAAATACAGAATTTCAGGAACATAGAACAGAAGTGCAAGTACGCAATACTACCGTTATAGCAAGTGGTTATGCGGGTCGTAATCCACAAGGAGTGACTAGCGATGGAAGTTTTTTGTAGGTTCTCTTTAGTTCACAAAAAATGGTTAAAGTTTTTCTTTCAGTTCTTGAAAAGAAAAGAAAAATAAGTTATGGTAAGTTGTTAAGAAAGTGATAGATTGAGAAGGTGGAGAAAAATAGAAAATGATTTATATAAAGAAAGTGAAAAATAATGAATAGAGTTGAGAGATGGTGATGCTGGTGATTTAAGCTCAAAATTGAAAGAAATAAAGTTAAACCCTAAAATATACTTACTTACCTCTTTGGCGCCTGCTTATCTTTGACCAGCATAAACGATGTATCTTTGTTTGAAGGCGAGAGAAGTATGACAAATAGGATCTTCCCCATTCTGATTAAATACTCTACGAAATAAAAGGGCAAGCTACACTACCATAGAAATGTCTATCCATCAACATAAGCCATCAACAACATTTGCAAGGGCAAGACAACTTCAAGGCTATCAGAGTTATTTATATTCACAAACACAGAAGAGGGAAGTAAACAAAAACAAGAGTAAAGAAGAAAAAAATTCGATTTAATTCAAATAACAATGAAAGAAAAGACTTACTTATATAGGTGTCACCCTTAGTACAAACTTTCCTCCCATTCCTCTATGAAACTCTCCTCTCCTCTCAGTTACATAAATACAACAAAAATTATATAAAAGAAAACAAAAAAAATTTAAATTACAAACTATAGAATAACCTAACATTTACTCTCTGCTTCTGTTATCTGGGGTATTTATGGGGAAGAAATAGATAGAGGAAACGAGTGGAGAGATAGGGGGAGCTGATTATTTTTGAATTTGAATCCTCCCCTTATCTCCAAACTTGATTTGATATGAAAATTCAATTCTAATCTGTAGCTTGTTGGTGTGTTGATTGCTGAATATAACTTATCAAATGATAGAATTAGAAATAATAATCAACGTAAGAGTTATAACCCTTTAAGTCTTCTTTCTGGATCATCTTAGATTATCAAATTTGAGTTCGATAGTGAAACTTATAATTAAAATACTATAATGCATTCAGTCTGAATCCGAGTCTAAATTGTTCATCTTACCTGTTGATTTTCTCTTTATCCATTTATCTTTTTGGATTTGAATTTCAGTTTTAGGTTTGACGATTTATCTCTTTATCCTTAGCAAAACTGATAGGGTCTTATATTAATCCATTTTTTCTTTGAATTTGGATGATATTATCTTATCTGATATACCTGCTCTTCAGGTAAGATGGCCTTTAAAACTCTGGATTAGAATCGATCCCTTTCTTTTGAATTTCTGAATTTAATTTGGATAAATCTGTTAATCTCTCCCTTTCCTTCCTTAATTACATTGCACACCATTAAACATGAAAATACTTTAAATAGCAGAGATTTATTTAAATATAAATGTAGAAATGTGACACATATGGTATGAAAATATGCAATGCACGTGTACGATCATGTAGGTTAGCGTAGTGTTCTTCTTCTTCTTTTCTTGTATTTTCTTTTTGTGTAGATCATGTATTAGGGCAGAGCTTGATTCAAGAGAAAAAGAGAGATATTGATGTAATAGATAGTGATAATCTATGAAAGTTTCTTCATTTTCTCCATGGTTTCTTCTCTAACCTTTTACATGACTAGCTAACTTTCTTTCCATGACAATCTAACTACTAATCACTAATTATCTAACTTCTTACTTGATAATCTACATGAATCTAATAGCATCTATACGGACTTTTTCTTGAAAAATCCATTGATGGCTCATGATGATGGATTCTAATATTCTAACTTGCTCACTTGCTAACAAGCTAACTCGCTTATATCCATTCCTCTAACGGTTTTGATGATTCAATGTTTGCATTAGCTTGTTCTCAATGCAAGTTTGAATGTGAAGAATCAATTTCATGTGCCATGGTTGTATCGTCTCTTGAAGAAGCCAAGAATTAGTAACGGTCAAGAATCCATGTGAGGGAACTATCACTAAGAGGTTAGCATGATTAGTAGAGCACTTAGTAGTTAATAGCCATGAATTTTCTTCTTTTTTTATCTTGTTTTAAAAACTAATTTCAAATCTTTTATCATTTTTCTATCGTTGTTTTCACCACTTTCTTAGTTCACCATTGTTTTCATCTTCTTCACAACAAATTTTTCTTTTTCTTTTTAATTATCCAAATCAATTTACCACACTTTCACTTTGTGTTTTACTTCACTTTCCATTTTATTTTTATTTTCTTGTTTTGTTTTACCTATCCCATAATCACTTCTTGATTGTTTTCACTTAGTCGAATTCAGCGCCTTCTAGCCTATCACCTCTTATTTTCTTTTTCTTCTCTCTTTCTTTAACAAAGAAGAAATTGTTAACAACCTACGTGAACGGACTGTTAATGCTTCTATCGCCTCCTGTCCCTGTGGGTTCGACCCGTATAGCCAATATGCTATAACGGAAGTATCGAGAAAGCCAAAGCACACATAATTTCACTAATTTTCTAAAATACACTCGTTTTCGTGCACGTTAAACCCCCTATAAGAGATTTAGGAATAGAGTGGATTAGATGAAGGTGTAGGATGTATTTGATTCAATTAGCATTTTGATCAATCTAATAGTTAAGATATGCCCACACGTGCTTCTTATCACAATAAGGTTTTATATGTGGGAGGAAATTGAAAATAGGGTTTTCAAACCCATTGAAAAAACAGCAGAGAAGCAGAGCGGTCAACCAGATGGTTGACCGTATGTGCACATCCATGACAGTTGAAAAGATGGAAGCAGCAATTGACCAGGTAATCGACCGCCTAGAAGATTGATTGAAGACAAAAGCAGTTGGTCGACCGGGCGGTTGACCGACCTGAGGAGTCTCCACAAAGGCGCATGTCAAATTGGTTTAGCAGTCGATCGCCTGATCGACCGCTACATGAACTGGTCGATCACCCGGTCGACGGCGTATTGGGTTCTGACAGTCTGAGTTGGTTTCAGGTTTCTGTTTTTTGAATCGAATTTGGATCCGTATTGGGTTTCCTTCTATTAGTTATTCTTCTGGCTATATAAAGAGGGTCTCTGTACCCCAAACAGTATCAATTGAGTATCAACTTGAAGATTGGTTTTTGATCAACTGTTAGGAGTTCTAAGATTAGTTTGTTTGAGAGAATACTACAACTAATTTGCGTAGATTCTCAATTTGGATCTCCGGATAAATTTGTAACTCTTGTAACTCGATTATGTGAATAAGAATCTTCTCCTTGCTGCTCCGAAGATGTAAGCACATTGCCTAATCTCGCTAAAATCATTTGTTTGTTGTCTTCTCTTTTGTACTTTAAGTCGTGTCATATTGTTTGAGATTAATTTAGCGTTTTGGTGCGCTGATCTACGGTGATTGACACCTAATTGACTCCTCTGGGCGCAATAAAGGGCGTCCAGCCCCAACATTATATCTCTGTATAAACACTCGAAACAATAACTATAATGAGAAAATGTACGTGTCTACTTGCAATTAATTCCTCTATAAATTGGTGAAAGAAAAATAGAAAGTTAGTGTGTTATCTCTCTTTAGGGAGACGATCTTAATTTATAGGCGAAAATTAGAAAGAGACCATGATTTTTTGTCGTGGGATGACTCTTTCTCGTTCCCCTTTGCTTCCTTTGGTGCTTGCTTGTTGGCGGCATCGTCGTGATCCATCTTTTTCGTTGTATAAGTAAAATGTTTAACAAATCGTTTAACAATGATTTACTTCACGAACAATGTACTTCCAAATATAATAAGATAAAAAGACCCAAAAAAAATTTAATCTCTTTTCAGTTTTTTCCTGTAGATTAAGATTCTCTCTCTAAAGAGAGATCACAAACACACAGTGTCTCATTTTTCTCATCAATTTCTAATAGAGAATTGCAACTCTATAATTTTTAATCTTGACGCTTATTGTTCGCATAAGGGAGTCTATATAAAGATATAAAACTCTAATAGTGATAGGAAACAAACGTGAACGTATTTGGTTTCTTTGTCATTTGATTGATTAAAACCTAAGTTGGATCAATCGTACCCCTTCAACCAATCCAATTTCATCTAGATTCCCTACAAACCTAATTTGCGTGTTTGGATTCATGGAAGTGGGGGGAAAATAGAGAGTGCGAAGTGAAAGTGGGAAATGTGAAAGTGTAGTGGGAAAAGTTCACTAGAAAATTGACCACAAAATAATATTAAATTAAATATTATTTTTAAAGTAACGTTTTTAAAATATAATTGCAAGTGAGATTTACATTACATCAAAATTTAACGGATTAAACTACAACTTATTACAAGTGAGATTTACATTTTGTAGCATTCTGAAAGTGAGAAAATGATAGTGTAATAGGTAGACGTAAAAGGGGAAAAAGAAAAACGAAAATTTTTTTCCCATTCCCCATTTTCTGTTCAAAACAAATAAAAAAAAGAAGAAGTGAGAAATGAGTTTTCCTTGTCATTTTCCCAACACTTCCTTGAATCCAAACATTCATGCCACGGAGAGGCACGAGGTCAAGTCGGGTCAGATCCTGTCTAAGCGAGTCCGACCCATTAACGGCTTACAATGCAACCATGCTCCGCAAGTTTCTGGACAAGAAGAAAGCCGAAAGTCCAAAGATCGAGCCAATTGCCATTTTCCTTTCACCATTTTTTCTAGCGTACAACGAGGTTAGCTTTACAACATCAATGAGTACAGTCCGTGGGTGAATCTTTCACGTGTAAACAAAATCGCAGCTTAAATTCATCCTCTGCCCTTTCCTTTCTCAAAACATAATAATTTTATTTTTTAATAATACAGTGCTAATTATTTATGGAGTTATCTTCAAAAATAGAAGTGCTGAAACTAACAAAATTAAATAACTAAAAAAAAATTGTATATTGTATTCATGGTAATATTTCATAGTATTTTTATTTTAAACTTCAATCAAAATTAATTATTACAGATATAATAGAAAAATAAAGATATTTCATCTTTTCTTTCAAGCAAACCCAAGTCATTTAAAAATTTTCTTTTCATTAGAAATGAAAGGATAATTTTTTTTAGGTAATAGTTGCTTCATCCAGCAGTAATATTTAAATGCCGCTGGTTTTTATCTAGTTAATTAAACATCAGATGCACGTAGAGGATAATTAAGTTTTTATGTATTATATCAATAGTTATATAATTTAATAGTTAGTAAAATATAATCAAAATCGACCGAAGAGAGGTTTTCTCCCGTGACTCATATAAAAATTTTATCTGTTCGTCCGTCTTCATCCGCGAGAGAGCAGCCCTCATTCTTCTTCCACTCTCAGCTCACCCTCATTCTTTCTCTACCCTTCCTCCTCTGACTGATCGGTCTGCTTCTTACTAACAATAACGAAATACTAGTATGCTAGTCAAAACCGACTGAAATAAGGTTTTCTCTCGTAATCATTTACAAATTTTGTCCATCCGTCTGTCTCTCCGTCTTCCCTCCCTCTCACTCTCCGTCTCTGGCTCTCCCCCTCTCCCCTCCCTCTGTCTTTAGCTCCCCTCTCTCGCTCTCTCTCCCCCTCTCCTCTCTGTCCTCCCTTCTTTCTCTCTCTTTCTCCGTCGTTGTCCTATCGGTTTCTCACCGACCGTTACACTACTAGAATTTTATTTGCAAATGCAAGCAGGACGAAAGAGTCTAATTTTGCATTCCACTGTCCGCGGGCTACTTTCATGATGGTTTCGGTCCAAGATTTGCCCACTTTATGATATCATCAGGTTGTTGATACTCCCACCGAACTCCCTGCACCTTTATTCCTTCCAATCCCCGTGCCCAAGTCTCTCTCTCTCTCTCTTTTTCATCTCTTTTCTCTTTATTCAGCCCATCTTCAACTCTCTCTCTCGCTCGCTCGCTCGCTCGCCTGTTTTCTTTGAATTTCTCTGTTAGCAATGACGATTGGATCGGGGGGATCGAGTGTTGTAGGTTTGCGATCCTCACTCTTTTCTTTATGTAATCGCTGCTACTTGTTTTTATTCATGGGTAGTCTTGGATTGATTCTGGGTTTAATGGTTTCTTGTCAATTGCTTCAATATTTTATCTTTGCCCACTTCGTGTTTGATGGTTTGCTTCACTGGTTTGGTGGTGGTAGTGATTTGGGTTATGTCAAGATTGATTTTTTGATGGGATCCTAATAGTCTCTTTTGTTTCATTTGCATCTGATGGTTATTTCTTGTTGGATTGAGTTCGTTCTATGTGATGCACATGTTGTTAATGGTTTTACGTTGTTACAGTTGAATTAATGTTTTGAGTGTTGGTTCAGAATATGCAGATGGTGTTTATGGATAGAGATTATTTAGATGTTTATGGCTGGCTGATGACAATTTCTTAGATTGTTTACTGGATACTTGTTTTATAGTGAAATATGCAAGTAGCAAAATTTGTCCGAGGGAGTAACTGGTGTATTTACCATGTTTCCCAGACACTAGGTATTATAGATTTTCCTGACTTGCTGACACTTGAACGCTTCATTGACAATCCAACATCATATCAAGCCAGTGTATCAAGATGACATCATCTTTCCAGTTCAATACGAGCACTCCATATAAGAGAATTCAAGTCATGGGCCTCTTATGTAAATGTCTAATTAGTTTTATCAAATTATCAATTACTAAATCATTTTGGTATTTGAGCACATATGCATTTTGATAAACACTTGTACAATATAGCCGTGTCATTTTCTCACTATGGTGGAGATTTTTCGCTGCGAATGATCAGACAGTCGATACGCACCACAAGCGAGTGAGGGATTTAGAATGTAAGTATAAAGTGATGATCACAACCCAGAAAAGGGACATAGACACAAGTTTTTTACGTGGAAACTCAAATCGAGAAAAATCACCGAGAGGAGGAAGATCCACTATAATCTGTCAATTTACAAGGATTACAAGTATTTGTTTAAAGTGTCTCAGAACTAGGGCTAACTGTGAAAGTATTGGGAAGCTCTTAATGTGAGGTCTAGAAAGTGGATTCGGGATAGGTCATTTCCTTTTTTCTTGTTCTCGTTGAAGATGAGGGCTCATTTATACTGAGCTGTTGATGGTGAACGAGAGCTGACAAGGTTCCTATAACTGCACGTCCTTCATGTGCAGATATGCTGTACGGCCGTGATATTGGAAGCTGGATTGTTGGGATTGCATGCAGAGAATCTCTTCATTGTTCATAATTGCCCGCCTTGAATAAACGGGTGTTACATGTCTTCAATATAGGAGAGAAAAAGTGGCGTTATTATAGGCGGAGATCTTGGCGATCGTTACTCGGGACTTTCGGGGTGAAGTCATGAATCTTGGACTACAGATGACTCTAGAGGGGTGATATCTTCGGAAGAGAAAGTAGCTCCGAGATGGTTCTGCGTGACGGATCTTGTAGGAAAAGATTGGGAAATGTGGGCATCTCGGTGGGAGGCTATCTGTTGCATTGACACCTGTCGACATCTTGACGAGGGTCAATGTTTGATCACTACAGATACCTCTGCACTTTCACTTGTCGGAGCTTGTGAGAGGAAAGTCGGAAGAGCGGAGTTGGTAGAGATCTTTAAATGCCTTGAAATCTTCTTGATATTGGTGAAGGTGAGGATCTGGTCCATCAATGCGAATCTTTAGATTTTGCCTAGAGATCGTGTGGCTGGATGACAACAAGCATGTCGATGGATTAGACCGGCATGAAATATGTGATTGACGTTTTTTCTAATCCTGGCACCATATTGACTGTGATCATGTGGCAGAGGCGGTGGATATCCTGCCGATTTGGTTGATTGAGGATCTTGAGATGCAAACCAACTTTTTTGAGGATAACGATTTGAATTGGAGACGTTTCGACTCCTCCATCTCTAAATAGAGAGGAACCTAGGATAAAAATCGTTTATCTTTTTTTTAAAAAAATCCTTGCTTCCAAATTCTTTACTTTGGTGGCATATCGTTCTTCTTCTTCGTCTGGTGGAGGAAAAAGAGGGAGAGGATGGAGGTGGTGGAAATAGTTGTCGAGCTCTTGTTGTTTGGGAGTTTGGTTGGCACAAATCATCAGTCTTCGCGATGAGTTTGTCACAAAATATCAGTTTTTACGATAAGGCTTTACTATCAGGAAGGATAGGTAGGGCTCCTGCTTCGACCTAATTTGTTCATCTGATCTTCAATCCGATCAATTCAATTCTCATCTTGGTGCTCAGAGTTCTTTTCTGAAAGGGTGTATGAGGCAGTAGTGGCGGCTGTCTTGGACGGTTACTGAGGAGGATGTGACTCCATGGTGATCTTGCTTGTCTTAGAGTATTCCTTCTGATCAAACATTGCTGCCTCGCGCTTGAGATTTTTTTCATGCGGTGAGCAACATGAGGGAAGTATGGTTATATTTGTGGGGATGTTGCCGACGAAGCACTCCTTCTAGAGCTCCGACTCTTCCTTAGAACGAAGGGCTGACAGTGTGATATCATCATTGGCTTGCGAACTTTCATCTGGGTTCGAGGCAGAGAGATCTTTTCACCAGAAGACCCCTTACGGAGCTTCTTTCGGGACCTTTGGACGGTAGCATGAATAATAAGGTCGTGCCTCTGTGAAGTGTTATCCGAGAAGTAGATGTTTGCTTGCTTCAGCATCAGAAACCTGTTTGATGATGATAGGGCTGGATAGGTAGGAGCTGAATCATCTGTATTTGTTTTCAAAAAAGTAAGCACAAAACTATAATGGAACTCGTATGACTCTTATTAGATGTAATCATATGTGTATTTGAAGGAATTATTCGATATGAAAAGACTTTTTTGGAATAAAATCGTATAATGTTCTTTGGAAAGGAAACATTTGTTTAGATCTTGCCTGATTTTCTTTACTATTTGCTTTATTCGGAATTAATCATGTCTTCTCGGAGACTCTCAAAAGAATCAAATTTGGATCGAGTCAAGGAGAAGATCAAGAAAGAAGACTCATGTTTGTAAAAGAGTTTGTAAGTATTTAGAAGTTTTGTAAAGTTTAGATTAGGTTTGATTGCTCAGGTTTACACACAAAAGTTTTAATACTGATTTGATGATTTTTATTGAATATGAATTTATGTTTTGATTTTTTAATATTGATTTGAAAATGATTCTATATTTTGTGTTTTAAACTCAAAATTTATATTTATATGTTTTATATCTCAAAAAATAGGTTTTATAGTTTGAAATATGTGTTGGATTCTATCCACACATATTAGAGCTCTTTTTGATCCAAAAAACTTATTTTGATAAGTTTAAGTTTTGATTTTGATCAAAAATTTATTTTATAGGAAGAAATTCTCAAAAATAAGTTTTAATTGTTTGATATGTGTCTCAGAATTTGTCCATACACATTTGTGCTTCAGTAGAATTTGAGAAAATTATTTTTATATTTTATACAAGTTTTGATTTAACTTTTCAAGCTTAAAATTTAGTTTTTGAAAAAATAATTTTTAATGTAGTTTATGTTTCAAAATTGCATTTGATAACACAAAACAAGTTCGCATGTTTGTAATATGTGTTGATTATTGATCACACATATTTATACTCTAAAGTATTTACATGAACTTATTTTTGTAGATTTTATAGAAATTTAATGTGATTTAAAAAAGATTTTAAAAACAAAAAAATATGTTTTGACCTAGGTCGGTCGACCGGATGTGTCATAAGTCAGTTGGCTTGTGCACACAGTCAACCGGGTGTTTAACCCATGGCCTGTGAGCAAGTTGCTCTCTCTGGTCGGTCGACTGCTCGGTCGACTGATTAACAAAGAGCAATGTGCCCTCGATCCGTCAACCAGCTGGTGGACTGACTTCTGTGAGAGCATATATGTTCTCACATCAGTCGACTGGGAGTCGACCGACTACCCCAACGACTAAAATTATGGCTGTTGGGCGGTCGATTGTTATACCTTTTCTGGCCCAATTTTGCCGAATGGCTAGTTTTTATTAGGTACCTATGAATTGACTTTTTTCGGCTGAGTTTTTTTACTAGTTTTTCAAGAGGTTATTTTTTTTACATTTAACAGAATTTTTAAACAAGTTTTAGAGCCTCATTTCTATAATTTTTAAAGAGTTTATCAAAAGAGTTTTTCTTGACTTTTCAAGTTTCAGCCACTTTGTTTTCTTACATAGGCTTGAGCTATCACTTTTATATCTATCTTATAGAATTTTTTGTTTGTGAGAGTTTATTTTGTGATCAAGAGTCTTGGTCATAAGTTCTTATCATTGTATTAATATTGGTTAGAGGTTGTAGCCTTGAACGAACTTGCGGGTTCGTGTTGTTGTTCTTGCGGGAACGACTGAGGTACTTGCGGGTTTGAGGGTTCTTGAGGGAACTTGTAAGTGTTGCGGCACTGAGCGGTCTTGAGAGATCGGATTGTAGTGAAAATCTTTCATTGTGGTGAGGCGGGGACGTAGAGCAAATAAGTCAAACTTCGAAACAAATCTCTCGTGTTTATGATTACTCTTCTCTCTTTCTCTTACTCATTTTTGTTTAAAATCTTGCATGCTCACATTGTTTATATTATTACATGTTTGATATTGTTTGTGCTTAATTATCATATCTATTTGATATTGTTTAATTGTTTTTATTTAGTGTAGAATTGTTAATTAAATTTTTAATTTTCGCAGTTGATTAGCACATCACCTGTAACCCTCTCTAGGTGATTATAAGTGGTATCGGAGCTTGATGCTCTTGATTTGGGTTTAACAACCTATAGTTAAAGATCCTTATTTTGCTAATCACAAGTTTGTTTGCATACACTTATGGCTTATACAGGTGTAGATTGCTCATTCAAGTTTGATGGACTTAACTTTCCTATTTGAAAAGTTAAGATGATTGTCTTCCTTGAATCTTTATGAAGTCGGGTTGCTAAGGCCATCTCTAAACAATTTGTCAAACCCGATAGTGATGAAGACACTTGGTTTGAAACTAACGTAAAGGAATATGAAGCCAATACCAAAGCTAAATGTGCCCTGATGTAAGCCCTCAATGATGATGACCCATTATGGGTTATCAGTTGTACTTCTGCTTATGATATTTGACATAATTTGATTATTACTCATGAAAGAACATCTCAAGTGAAGAGGACAGATTGATTTGCTTAATTCACAATATGATAGTTTCTATATGTTTGATGGTGAAATTATTGATCCTATGATTACTCATTTTACCGCAATAATTAATGATCTTGTTTCTCTAAGTAAGCAACCTCCAATGATCAGATGGTGAGAAAGATTATTAGGGCACTCCTCAAATCTTGAGAGGTTAAAGACACCATTTTGAAAGAGCTTAACAATAAAAAGAAGATCGATTTTTTCGCCTTCATGGGTAACCTAAAGACCCATGAGATGGAGATGAAAGTAAGAGAAGAAAGAGAGCCTCAAAAGAAACGGATTGTCTCATTCAAGGCCTCTCCTAGTAAATTCAAGGAGGAAGATGAGGATGAAAATCTTTTCGAACGATTAAAGAGAGTAGAGCATTGCTCTACAAACAACATCGAAAAGACAAGAAAGCAATGAAAGCCACCACATAGGATTCGGAGAGTAAATCTAATGAAAAAGTTGATCCACACACGTGTGCTTCATGGTCCAAGAGAATAATCGTCTTAAGGTAAATTCATAATCTCATTTAGATAGTGAAAAATTATCATATGATCTTGTCATGGCTTTATAAGAAATGTTTGAGAATTATAATTTGATGAAAAATAAATTAAAAAAGGAGATCGTTTCTTTAATAAGCAATGTTGATTTGATTTTAAAAGAAAATGAAACTTTGTAAAATAATATTGATTTGATTTCAAAAGAAAATGATTCTTCAAAAAACCAATTGGACTTTATTCTAAAACATAAAAAAGATTTATCCATTTCTTTTGACAAAATAAAAAATGATTTTGATTCCCACATCCGCACTTCTAATGTTAGTAATGTTATATCTTCTATTGACAAAAATTAAATTTATATTTTGAAAAATAGAATTAATTGTTTGAACTCTAATTTGAGCAATTGTGCATTTGATAACAAAAGATTAAAATTTTTGTTTTTAAGAAACAAGTTCCAGACTATCATGCATATACCTCATGACATACACATTCACATCCTACACATCATACCAACTTGTATGCTAGAGTGTACACTTGTACACGTGACTGCAAAGGCCATTTGGTTAAGTTTTGCTTTGATAAATTAAATATTTTGAATGTCAATATTTGAATTCACAAGGATTCAAAAAGATTTGGGTATCAAATCCACTCCAATTATATTTGATGTAAGTGTTGGCTCTCTCAAAATATGAGAGAGTTTGATGTCCTGATGGTGAATGCATGAGGAGTTTGATGGACAATTTGGTGCATTACTATAAAGGAGTTAAGGTGGAAAGACCACCTTTGATTTGGAGAAACGAAGTTAGCTTTATCGGTTTAAGTAACTATCTTTATCCTCTAGTTTTTTAAATATGCTTTGATTTATTATTTATAAGCACATGTTGTTTGTTTAGTATATATATGATTTGTCATTTTATAAGCATGAAATCAAGAAAATAATTAAGCGCGTCAACTTTTAATCAAATTTACCCTTCACCGGTTATACAACTTCATTTCTTGGTTTAGCTTAGCATTGATTGATTGTTTATAAGCATGTTCTGTTGATATAATATTTTGGCTTTAATGACAAAATCTTGTTTTATTTCATGAATATGTAATTTTTGTGAAAATTTTGTGATATACATATATGATCTTTGAGATACACTTGATTATCATGCTATACCTAGTCTATTTCATTTGTGTACTTAATTCATGTTTGAGTATACTTGTATGTTTTAGTTTTAATAATTCTTAGTTTTGATAATTCTTACATGTTGCATGATATATCATGTCTGTGAAAAAGAATTTTCTTGATTTGTATTTTTATATTTTTATAAATCAAGTTTCAATGTGACATAGTCTAAAAAAAATTTCATATGAGTTTTGATGAGTTTTTTAGAGCCTTATTGATTTTATCTTTATAAATATGATTCTTACACAATTCTTGTATGCTCAATTTTTTTGTTTACTCGTGAGTTTGTAATTCATGAGTAAAAAACTGCATGTTTAATATAGAGTGACAATTCTTGTGTAATTCGTAGCTTTTATGAGATATATATGATTTGTTTTATATTGATATAGTTTGAATAAATTTCAAATTATTTTCAAATTAGTATACTTAATTTCTTTCACTTGGTAGTATTTTCAAATTAATTTCAAATCATTTTCAAATGATATTCGTTTTTGAAAATACCTACCCTTCCGTGGGCTGTTGGATGGGCGATCATGTATTGTATAATTTATTAGATTATTCCTTTTATAATTGCATGTTAGGATGGTGGTAAAAATGAGTTATACATATGATTTACATGATATTTTACTTTTGTATTCTCATTCATGTTTATTTATACATGTATGTTTTAAATTACAATTGATATACATACATATATATGATTTAATTAATTGTGCATATTTAAAAATGTCTGTACATGTTTTTCGTGCATATCATGTCTTTAGCACAATTGATTTCATGATAAATTTGATTTTACTTCAATGTAGATATTGATATATTTTTAACAAGCTTATGCATTTGTTTGCTGGTATTTCAAAAAGGGAGAGAATTTCTTTGATTATTAACTTTAATTCTCTTCTTTTTGATAAAAAGCGAGAAAACTTTAACAATTTTTCCAAAAAAAAAATTACTTAGTTTTTATATTTTAAAATCTTTCAAAATTTCCAATTGATGCTCAAATTTTTAATGTTTAATTCAAGTGATATCTAATGTTTAAATTATTTTAATTTCAATTGATATCAACATCTCAAATTATTCTATTTTCATTTAAATCACTAGTGGTATCTACATTCTAAACTTAAAAATCGCTTTGATTTCAATTGGCTTTCAAATTTCTTTTTGACATGTATTGTCTGTATGCAAGAGAAGCTTAACATCTCCTCTATATATAGATTTATGATGAGTATATTATATAAAAAGAGCTTGACCCATTTTCTCTATATAGTACATGTGTGTAGGGAAAGCTTAACACTCGGTTTATACATTGTAATTATGCTTATATGGTTTAGGATTTAGTCTTCCCTTCTTCATGTAATGCATATATGCATGGGTTAACTTCACGTCTCTTTTTGTCATGAATTTATATCACACATATTTTTATTTTGTTTGTTTTACCTTTTATTAATGAAGTGACAAAAAGGAGAAAATTTTAGAGTTTATATAAGCATGTTATTTATGTTTTGATGCATATATGTTTTGGTATTTTTGATATCTTGTTTACTTTATAAAAAGAAAAGAGTTTGTATGTTTGTATGCAATTTGTCTTTCATGTTTTCATACTTGTTTTGATGTTTAGTTTAGGATTGAGATTTTATTGAATATCTATATGTTTTATGTTATACATGAGTTATGGGGAGCTTTTATAGAACTCCTCTCTAATCCATACATATATAACTTCATGAGTTTTGTCATTATCAAAAGGAGGGAGATTATTGGCTCAAAGGCCTATCACTCTGGTTTTGATGATGATTAACTCATGTACTTATAATACTAATGGTCTTGTGATGTTTAAATCTATAGGTTTAATCAAGATCTTAATTTGATATTTAGCTTCATCAATAGACTCAAAGTCAAGGTTTAAAGCTAGTTAATGTTGATTCAAGAGCTCAAGCATAAAGATCATATTTAGTACCCAATAAAGAGTCTAGCTCAAAAGAAGTTAAGTTCGGATCGAATTAAAGAGAAGAAGATCAAAAAAGAAGATTCATGTTTGTAAAAGAGTTTATAAGTGTTTAAAAATTTTGTAAAATTAATTAGATTTGATTGCTCAAGTTTACACACACAAAAGTTTTAATATTAGTTTGATGATTTTTATTGAATATAAAATTGTGTTTTGATTTTTAAGAAATTGAGTTTATTAATATTGATTTGAAAATAATGTTATACTTTGTGTAAACTTATTAGAACTCAATTTGAAATTGTGTTTTGATTTTTAAGAAATTGAGTTTATTAATATTGATTTGAAAATAATTTTATACTTTGTGTATTAAACTTATTAGACCTCAAAGAAATAAGTTTTATAATTTGAAATATGTGTAAGATTCTATCCACACATATTAGAACTCATTTTGATCCAAGAAACTTATTTTGATGAGTTTAAGTTTTGATTTTATTAAAAGTTTATTTTATAAGAATAAATTCTCAAAAACAAGTTTTAATTGTTTGATATGTGTATTGGCGTTTGTCCATACATATTTGTGCTTCACTAGAGTTTGAGAATTTTTTTTTGTATTTTATCTAAGTTTTAGTTTAACTTACTCAAGCTTAAAATTTAGTTTTTGAAAAACAATTTTTAATATAGTTATGTTTTAAAATTGTATTTACTATCTCAAAAAGAAGTTCACATGTTTGTAATATGTGTTGATTATTGATCACACATATTTGTACTCTAAAATATTTACATGAACTTTTTTTGTAGATTTTATAAAAATTTAATGTGATTTTAAAAAGATTTTAAAAATAAAGAAAAATATGTTTTGGCCTAGACCGGTCGACTTGATGTGTCACAAGCCAATGGGCTTATGCACACGGTCGCCTGGAAGGTCGACCGATGGCCTGAGAGCAAGATTACTTTCTTTGGTCGGTCGACCAATTGGTCGACCGATTAACAGAGAGCAATGTGCTCTGGAGCGGTCGACTAGCCGGTCAACCGAGTTCTGTGATAACATATGTGTTCTCACATCGGTGTCGACCGATTAGCCCCAAAGCTAAAATTATAAGCTAAAATTATAGTCGTTAGGCGATCGACTGGGCAGTCGATCGCCCAACAACTAGTTTTTGTTGGGTGTCTATAATTAGGTTTTTGGGCTCAGTTTTTCACCAGTTTTTCAAGAGCTTATTTTCTCACATTTAACAGAGTTTTAAACAAGTTTTAGAGCCTGACTTCTATATTTTTTAGAGAGTTTATCAGAAGAGTTTTTCTTAAGTTTTTAACTTTCAGTCACTTAGTTTTCTCATACAAGTTTAAGCTATCACTTCTATATCTATCTTATTGGATTCATTGTTTGTGAGAGTTTATTTTGTGATAAGAGTCTTGATCACAAGTTCTTTTCATTGTATTAAGATTGGTTAAAGGTTGCAGCCTCGAATAAACTTGCGGGCTCGTGTTTGTTGTTCTTACAAGAACGAGTAAGGGACCTGTGGGTCCGAGAGTTCTTGAGGAAACTTGTAAGTGTTATGACACTGAGTGATCTTGCCAAATCGGACTATAGTGAAAAATCCTTTATTGCGGTGAAGGCGGGAACATAAAGCAAGTTGTTCGAATCTCGAAAATATGTCTCCCGTGTTTGCGATTGTTCTTCTCTCTTTCTCTTACTCACTCTTGTTTAATATCTTATATGCTCATTTTTTTTATATCATTACATGCTTGATATTGTTTGTGCTTAATTGTTATATCTACTTCATATTATTTAATTATTTTTATTTAGTATAGAATTGTTAATTAAGTTTTTAATTTTCGTATTTGATTAGCACATTACCTATTCACCCCCCAGGTGATCACATTCCCATCAACGATGCCTATAAATTTTGGCCTCCAAGCAGAAAAAATTCCATCAACAGAGTTAGATTCACATACACTTTCGAGTAGAGGTTTGACCCCATCAGTGGAGCTGTGACAGCTTGGGACTCTGAGAGAGAGAAATCCATACAGTAGAGTTAGGCCTCCCACTGGTGGAAATCCCATCAGCGGAGTGTGAAATTTGGTAGGGCTCTGAGAAGGAAAAATCCCTACAGCAGAGCCGGGCCTCCGAGTTGGGGGATATCTCAATAACAGAGTCAAGGGATGTGCACACAAGCATGTAATAGAACAACTTAAACCATATGTTAGACATAACAAGATCTAAAGAAAGGCGTAAATTAAATAGGTTGGGCTGATAAGTCCATTTTCATTTAGCTTCTGATCATGCAAAACTAGTACATCGAGAGGATTATCCAAACTAGAAAACCCTCATGTATATATCATATGTTTCGCGTAGTTATAGGCTAATCATACACAACCATGTCATCTCAGGATGAGTAATAAGTGCAACCATTCACAAAAGTGGTATTCAGATGATACTTGGGCGAGTGTGCGTCTCCGGTATGCTTGATTTCTTTAGTCTCTAATCACACGAAGCTAGTACATCGAAGGGGTAATTCAAACAAGAAAAAACCCTCATATATTTACTATATGTTTCATGCAACTACTACAAATTTGAAAAAGGACCTGAAGTGGGAGTGCGATCCAACGACAGATTGGATGCGTTGACTCCTAGTGGGGGCAAGGCCCATAGCAGAGTGGCGATCCGGGTCTCCGAGTGGTGGAAATTCCCACAACAGAAAATTTCGACTGCTCGTAAGCCAATTGAGATGGAACTCGTAGGTGTACTTGTGTTACCGACTCCGAGTGGGGACACTCCCACTTCACGACAAAAGTGTCAGGGACTGATGGGGGACACTCCCATTAGGGACTCCGAGTGAGGGACACTCTCACAGTGAAAGGTTTCGATTGCTCGTAAGCCATTCGGATGAAGCTCGTAGGCCTGTGCTTGCATTGCCGACTTCAAGTGGGGAACACTCCTACTTCGGAACGTTAAGCGTCAGGAACAGATGATGGACACTCTCATCAACATGGCAACGACTCCGAGTGGGAGAAACTCCCACAACGAAGGGTTTCGACTGCTCGTAAGCCAATCAAGATAAAGCTCGTAGGCCTGATGCTTGTGTTGCCAATTTTTAGTGGGGGACACTCCCACTCGGGATATGCAAATGTCAGGGACTAATGGGGGGCTTCCATCAGCATGGCAGGTGCTCCGAGTTGGGGACACTCCACATCGGAGGGTTTCAATTGCTTATAAGTCAATTAAGATGAAGGTCGTAGGCTTGTGTTTGTGTTGCTGACTCCGAGTGGGGGGACACTATCACTTTGAGACGTACAAGCGTCAGAGATTGATGGGAGACAGTCCTATAGATGGCAGGGCCTCTGAGTGGTGGAACACTCTCACAGCTTAGGATTTGACTGCTCGTAAGCCAATCGAGATGAAGCCTGTAGGTCTGGTGCTTGCGTTGCCGACTTTGAGTTCGGGACACTCCCACTTCAGGACACTCCCACTTCGGGACATACAAGCGTCATGGACTGATGGGGGACTCTCATTAGCATGGCAGAAAAATAGTTAGGAGCAAAGATGCATTTTATTTGATCAAAACAAAATACATGTGCTTTGAAAGAAATACAGGGTGTGTTATTGGTTGAAGTACTTTCCTAAACTTGGAGGAGAAATTGGTTCACTCAGTCACTTTGTACTGAGTGATTGCATGTTGTGGCTAGACAGGAGGTGGAGCGTTGAGTTGTCCTGACTCGAAAGCCGCTCTGGGGGTAAGAATGTACTCTTTGAGGAAGCCTTGATAGATAAGATCTTTTAGGTACCGTCGAAGGCTCCTGCAGTGAACGGTCTTGTGTTTCTTACTGTCATGAAAGAAGCAATACTCCTCTGCTCTGATGAGGGTAGGATCATATTGGATTGGCTTCGGGTGCCTGATCTAAGGTTGGTCCTTGATGGCATTAATGACTTTGTTGATGGGAATCAATGGAGTGAAGTATTGCTCTGTCCGGAAGGCTTGGAGTGGACTTGGTGAGGGGGCCGAGAGTGCTTGCATCTTGAAGGCAGGCTGTCCCTGGCTCTGATCTTGGGCATGTGTGGAGGGTTCGTGCGGAGACTTCGACTTTCCTCTGCCATTACCAAGCTTTGTGCGGAGTGGTTGGAGGAAGTCTTCATTGCCTCCTCCAGTTAGATGTAAGGTTGTGTCGGGAGAGAATCTCGTTTATCCGAGTGACATTGTGCTACAAGAGGTGTTTGTCTAAGGGGTGAGAGACTTGCAACTCACTGATAAACGCGAGTGCAGAGACATCTTCATTGCAATTAGGGACCTTGGCGAGTTGGCTTTGTAAGAAGTCAATGTAAGACTTGAGGCTGCCACCTTGCCTCAACTTGACGGAGATGAGGTGATTGTTATTCTTACTGGCCTCCTGGAGAGAGATGTACTGAGTAAGGAACGCTTTGGTTACCTCTTCGAAGTTGCGGAGAGAGCGGGGTTGCAGAGAGTAGAACCAATCCGATGTCGCACCTTTCAGACTGGAGGAGAAGGTGATGCACAAGAGTGGACCGTTGCGTAATAGGCCACCATCTTATCCTGAAAATACTTAGTGTGCTGGACGGCGCTACTCACCCCGGAGTAGTAGTCGAAGGTTGAAATTGAAAACTTCCTCAGGAACTCGCATTCCTGAATGCCTGCAGAGAGGGGAGTCTGGAATTTTAGCAGTTGAAGGCGTGAGGTGGCCTTGCAGCCTAACTTCTGCGATCCGTCTCTGGATCAGTTCTTCAAGGACTCAGAGGCCTGGAGATCCACTAACTTCAAGCTTGCTTTCTGATTATGTCATAGCTGATTGTTCTGGAGGGCAGTGATTTGAGCCTAGAGTTGGTCGTTGAGCTGCCTCAATACCTTTTGCTCACGGATGGCATTCTCGTGGTCAAGAGTTGCCTACTCTCGATCGCGATCTGATTGGGTTTGTTGTTCTTTCATCTGTTATTTCATGTCAGCGAGCATCTGAAGGAGCTAGTCTTCGTGCCGCTGCGGTGGTTGGATACTGTTCGCTCCTGAGGCGAAGAGGAGCTAGTGTCCTCAGTGATATGACGCTGATCGTTAGTTGGTGGAGACCTGTTGGCCCAAAGGCCTATCACTCTAGTTTTGATGATGATTAGCTCATGTAGATATAATACTAATAATCTTGTGTTTATTAAGTTTGAAGATATTCAATCAAGATCTTAGTCGGTGTTTAGCTTCAACAAAAGATTCGAAATCAAGTTTTGAAGCTATCACATGTTGATTCAAGAGCTCGCGTTTCAAGATCGTATCATGTACTTAAAGAGGAGTCTAGCTCATGGATCAAGTTTGGATCAAGTCGAGATGGAGAAGATTTTCAAGAGCAGATTTTCAAGAAGACTTGAGTCTAAGTTTGTAAGTTTAAGATTTTTGTTTTAAGATAAAATGTAAATAATAGATTAGTTGTAGATTGCTCAAGCTCATACACACACAAAATATTTATATTATCTTTCATGATAAATAGCTTTAGTTTTTGGTTTAACCATTTTGGTTTCGAGTTTCAAGAATACATTTTTCGGTTTCATTAATAAATTTCATCAAAACAAGTTTATATGTATATTGAATTTCATCAATATGCATTTATGCTTCATATGCTTAGATAACTCATTTTGATGTATCTAGTTTATGTATTTAAGTTTTATTTTTATCAAAACTTATTTTAATTTTTATTGTCAAAAACAAGTATATCTCATTTACTATGTGTATTGGATTCTATCTATATACATTATGCTTTAAATGTGTTTCAATAACTTATTTTTGTATTTATACAAGTTTTGAAAAAATCAGATTTACATGTTGCAATTTGGTTTTCGAAAAAATACCGTTTTTGTTTTAAGCTTTAATTTCTTTACCTCAAAAATAGTCCACATGTTTGTAATATGTGTTGATTTTTGATCACACATATTTGTGCTATATTGTATTTATATGAACTTATTTTTGTGAAATTTATGAAGATTTATTGGTATTTAAAATATATTTAAAAAGATGTTCAAAATGTGGTTTTGTGCTGCTTGCGGTCGACCAAGTGGCCGACAGACGTGCGCAAGTGCATATGCCTTATGGGCGGTCGACCGACCCTTGAAAGTCTCTGGTTATAGAGCTCTCAGGCTGGCCCCGGTCGATCGAGCTGTCGACCGGCCAGAGAGGCTGCTTTCTGGTTTTTGGGTGCGATCGATCGGGCGGTCGACCGGCAACCCCAACGGTCAAAATTTTGATTGTTAGCCGGTCGACCGACAAGCCAATCTAGCCTGATTTCAGAACCCAACAGCTAGTTTTCTTTGGGCTATATATATGGGGGTTTTGACCAGTTTTTCAATAAGATTTTGAGAAGTTTTTAGGGCCAATTTTTTCTATCTTCAACAGAGTTTTCCCAACAAGTTTTGGAGCTTAATTTTCATATCTAAAGAGAGTTTTTTAAGAGTAATTTTCTTGAGTTTTCAAAAGCTTTTTCTTCAGTTTTTCACTTCAAAATCTATTTAATTTTCTCACACAAGTTTGAGCTTTTCATTGCTATATCCATCCTATAAGATCCTTATATGTGAGTGTTTTTTTTTTCACTTGATCACAAAGTGTTTTACCTTGTCTTAAGAAGAAGTTGGAGGTTGTAATCTCGGCGAGCTTGCGGGTTCGCGTTGTGTTATTTTTATGGAAACAAGTGAGGGACTTGCGGGTCTGTTAAGTTCTTGAGAGAGCTTGTTGTAGGTGTTGCGGTACCGAATGATCTTGCCAGATCGTTTATAGTGAAAATTCTTCAATGTGATGAAGGCGGGGACGTAGAGCAAGTGGCTTGAATCTCAAAATAATTTTTCTGTATTTGCGATTGCTTATCTCTCTCTCAACTCACTTGTGTTTATTTCTTACATTCTCATATTGTTCACATCTTTATATGCTTGATATTTACTTGTGCTTAATTGATATACATGCTTGCGATTGTTTGATATCTTGCATGCTATCATATTGTTCATATCTTCATATGCTTGATATTTTTTGTGTGCTCACATTTATATTTAACCAAGAGAGCTATAGTAGCACTTCAACCCTTAGCCTTGAGGAATCTTAAGAAGAAGTTCAGAGTCCTTCACCGGGAATTTCACTTCACTCTTTGATTATACGTTGTGTGATAATTTTATTTGCATAATAAGTTTTTAATTCTGCATTGTTTGGCATTTAATTAACACATCACCTATTCACCCCCATAGGTGATTTACAAGTGGTATCAGAGCTTAGTGCTCTTGATTTGGGTCTAACAACCTAGAGTTAAAGATCTTTTTGTTGCTAATCACAATATTTGCATACACAGTTTTCATTGTACCTTCTATATTTGATATTTTTAACTTTCAATGTTGGAAAGTTATGATGTCATGTACCTCAAAGTCTTTGGTATTCATGTTTATCTTGTCACTATTAAAGAATCCTACTTTGTTAATGGCAAATATCTTGAGGCTAATGTAAAAGCTCTTCACGCTTTAAAGTCAACCCTAAATGATGAGTATTTATTTAGGGTTTATAATATTGAGTCGGCTTTTGTATTTTGGAACTCTCTTATCACTTATAGTGAACAAACGCCACATGACAAGGAGAGTGATTCTGATCAAGGAAGTGATACTTCCGACATGTGCTACATGCTCGAAGGGGATGAACCTCTTGAGGTAATTCTGAATGCTACCTCGATGAAGATGATATGTCATATGATGATCGTACCATGTTTTGTCAAAAACTTTTTGAAAAATATGATTTGTTAAAGGTTGAAAACAAACGGTTGAAGAAAGAAAATGATTTCATTTTAAAAGAATCTTTTTAAAATAAATTTAAAATTATTTCAAAATAAAATGAATCTTTGAAAATCAAGTTGTTTAGATTTCTAAAGAAAAGGATATTGTTTTAAATGAAAATGAGTATTTGAAAAAGAAGATTATTTTAGTTGAAAAAGAAAAGATTTCTATTTCTCTTTCAAAAGAAAATGATTTTGATTCCCATGCTTGTCATGTTTCTCATGCTAATAATTTTGTATCCTCTTTTGACAAAAATGAGATTCATGTTCTAAAAAATAGGATTGATTGTTTAGCAATTGTGCTTTTAATCAATTTAGATTGGAGTTCATGTTTCAAAAGAAGCATGTTCTACATATGCATGCACACCATCCATGGCATACTCCACATGCACACCATGATCACACTCATTTGTATGCTAGAGTGTACACATGTACAAATTATGGCCGCAAAGGCCATCTTGCAAAATTTTGCTATGATAGATTAAATATTTCATATTTTACAAATAAGAATGTTTGAGTTGCAAATGCTACTAACCCCCGTGACCCAAAAAGATATGGGTATCAAAATTCACACAATTTGTTTTTGATGTAGGTGTGGGCTCTCACAAGATGTGAGAGAATTAGTGCCTGGATGGTGGATCAATCAGAGATTGGGACACGTCATGGATGCATTGCTATCAAGGAGTTTTGTGGGAGGACCATCTTGTTTTGGAGAAATAGATTAGCTACATCGGTATTGGTAACCATTTCATCCTCTACTTTTAAAAATATTTTAAATGATTATACTAGTGTAGTAATTTAGTCTCAATCATATGTTGTTTTGTGCTTAATATTGAGTTGATTGGTTATAAATTATGCATATATTTTTGAAAAACTTTCATGTTTTTGAGTGGTTTTACATGCTTATTTTTTTGGTAGATTCATATTTTTATATGCTTTATTTTAAGCATATATTAATTTATTTATTTATATTATATGTTCATACGCAAATCTTATTAAAACTTGTGCTATGCATGTACAATTCTTGAGTTACACTTGATCTTCATGCTATACATATTTTATTTCATTTGTGTACTCATTTTATATTTGATTGTACATTGTATTCCTAGTTTTGATGATTCTTGCATGATTATATGATATATCATGTTTATGTAAAAGAATTTCACGTTAGTTTTGATTTTGAGTTTTATAGTTTTATTTTCATGAATATGTTATTCACATGATTATTGTGCACTCACATTTTTTTACTCATGACTTTATTTTCATGAGCATTTATGTGCTATATAGATCTTGAATGATAATTTTTGCGTAATTAGCATGTTTCATGAGATATATGATTTTATTTCATATTTGAAAGATCTTTAACTAGTTTTCAAAACTATTTTAAACTAGTTATATATTCTTTACTTGGTAATATTTTCAATCTAGTTATATTATTTTCAAAATCTTATTTTTAAAAACTTCTACCCTTAAAATGTGGTTGGTTGGGCGACCATATTTTGTATGCTCATATTGTATATCTTTTTAAACTTGTGTATGATAAGGTGAATGATATGAGTTATAAACATGATTCTCATGTTATTTCATTTTTGTATACTCATTCCAGTTTTTCTATATATGTATGCGTTAAATTTCAAGTGGTATTTTTATTGACATACATACATATATTTGTTGATTGTGCTTGTTTTATATTGACCATACATGTTTTATAGCATACATGTTTTATAGCACAAATTAATTTCATGTTAATCTTGATTTTGCTTCAAATATTTGTTTTTATGTCCAACAAGCTTATGTATTAGTTTTGTGATTATTTCAAAAAGGGAGAAAAGTTTTTTTAACTTAAAATGATTTCATGTTTATGTTTATCTATAAGATAATATTTATTTTTATCTACTAGTATATTTTTTATCGATTTATCAAAAAAAATTCATCTTGTTTTGCTTTCAAGTAGTATCAAAATTTGTTTAATTGATTTCATATGGTATCAAAATTTTTTTATAGATTACAAGTGATATCAAAATTTGTTTTAATTGATTTTCAAAATTTGTTTTGACATGTATTGCTTATATACAAGGGGAGCTTAACATCTCCTCTGTATATAGATTCATGATGAGTGTAGTATATGAAGAAGAGTTTGACCTCTTTTCTTTATGTGATTTACGTGTGTAGGGGGAGCTTAACATCTCCGTTTATACATTGTATATTAAGCTTATATGAGTAAGGGTTTAGTCATCTCTTTCTTCATGTAATGCATGTATGCAGGGGGAGTTAACTTTATACTCTCTACTCTTCATAGATTTAGCATTTACATTTACCTTGTTTTTCTTTACCCTTTTGTTGATGTATTAAAAAAAAGGAGAAAAATTTAAAGTTTATAAATGCATACTATGTTTTTGTTTATGCATATACATATATACATATATATATATTTATGTTTGTTTAGTTTATAATATTCATTGAATATCTACATATTTTATGCTATGCATGAGTTAAGGGAAAGCTTCTATGAAGCTAATCCTTAATACATGCATATATAACTCCATGAGTTTTGTCATCATCAAAAAGGGGAAAATTGTTTGGCCCAAAAGCCCGTCACTCTAGTTTTGATGATTAACTCATGTAATTATAGTACTAATAATCTTGTGTTTATTAAATTTCAGATATTCAATTAAGATCTTAGTCGGTGCTTAGCTTCAATAAAAGATTCGAAGTCAAGTTTTGAAGTTATCACATATTAATTAAAGAGCTCGCACTTCAAGATCGCATCAAGTAATTAAAGAGGAGTGTAGCTCATGAATCACGTTTGGATCAAGTCAAGATAGAGAAGAAGATTTTCAAGAGAAGGTTTTTAAGAAGACTTGAGTCTAAGTTTTTAATTTTAAGATTTTTGTTTTAGGATAAAATGTAAATGATAGATTAGTTGTGGATTGCTCAAGTTCATACACACACAAAATATTTATATTATCTTTCATGATAAATAGTTTTAGTTTTTGGTTTAATCGTTTTAGTTTCGAGTTTCAAGAATACATTTTTCAATTTCATGAATAGATTTCATCAAAACAAGTTTACATGATTTATATGTATATTAGATTTCATCCATATGCATTTATGTTTCATTTGCTTAGATAACTTATTTTGATATATCTAATTCATGTATTTAAGTTTTGTTTTTATTCAAAACTTACTTTGGTTTTTATTGTCAAAAAACAAGTATATATTTTTTACTATGTGTATTGGATTCTATCCATATACATTATGCTTTAAATTTGTTTCAATAACTTGTTTTTATATTTATATAAGTTTTGGAAAAATTGAATTTACATGTTGAAATTTGGTTTTTGAAAAAAATACCATTTTTGTCTTAAGTTTTAATTCTTTACCTCAAAAATAGTTCACATGTTTGTAATATGTGTTGATTTTCACACATATTTGTGCTACGTTGTATTTGCATGAACTTATTTTTTGTGAAATTTATGGAGATTTATTGGTATTTAAAATATATTTAAAAAGATATTTAAAATGTGATTTTGGGCTGCTTGTGATCGACCTGGTCGATCGACCGGTCGACCGACATGCACAAGTGCACATGCCCTATAGGCGGCGACCGATCGGTCGACCGACCCTTGAGATTCTCTGGTTATAGAGCTCTCATGTTGGCCTCGGTTGACGGAGCGGTCGACCGACCAGAGAGGATGCTCTCTGGTTTTTGGGTGCGGTCGACTAGGCGGTCGCCTGGCAACCCAAATGGTCAAAAATTTGATCTTTGGCCGGTTGACCGGGCGGTCGACCGACAGACCAATCTGGCTTGGGTTCAGAGCCCAACGACTAGTTTTTTCTTGGCTATATATATGGGGTTTTTGATCAGTTTTTCAATAAGTTTTTGAGAAGTTTTTAGAGCCAGTTTTTCTTATCTTCAACAAAGTTTTCCCAACAAGTGTTGGAGCTTCATTTTCAAATTTAAAGTGAGTTCTTTTCAAGAGTGATTCTCTTGAGTTTTCAAAAGTTTTTTCTTGAGTTTACCACTTTCAAATCTATCTAATTTTCTCACACAAGCTTAAGGTTTTCATTGCTATATCCATCCTATAGGATCTTTATATGTGAGAGTATTTTTTTGTGATCAAGAGAAGTGATCACAAAGTGTTCTACCTTGTATTGAGAAGAAGTTGGAGGTTGCGGCCTCGGTGAGCTTGCGGGTTCGCGTTGTGTGTTGTTCTTGCGGGAACAAGTGAGGGACTTACGGGTACGATGAGTTCTTGAGGGAGTTCGTTGTAAGTGTTGTGGTACCGAGTGATCTTGCAGGATCGTTTATAATGAAATTCTTCATAGTGGTGAAGGCGGGGACATAGAGCAAGTGGCTTGAACCTTGAAACAATTCTCCCGTATTTGCGATTGCTTATCTCTCTCAACTCATTTGTGTTTATATCTTACATGCTCATATTGTTCACATCTTTATATGCTTGATATTTACTTGTACTTAATTGATATACATGCTTGCGATTGTTTGATATCTTGCATACTCTCATATTGTTCATATCTTCACATGCGTGATATTGTTTGTGTGCTCACATTTGTATTTAACTAAGAGGGCTATAGTAGCACCTCAACTCTTAGTTTAGAGGAATCTTGAGAAGTTTAGAGCCTTTCACCGGGAATTCGGCTTCACTCTTTGGTTATACGTTGTGTGATAGTTTTAGTTTGCATAATAAGTTTTTAATTCCGCATTGTTTGGTATTTAATTAGCACATCATCTATTCACCCCCTCCAGGTGATATACAAGACTGTGCCCCGCGGTTCCGATGGCCTTGCCTTTGGATGTTGCACCGTTGACTTTTTTGGGGCCATCATCGATGTGGAAGGGGCTTTTTAAAAACAGTTTTTGGGTTTCAGGGGAGAGATCTTGAGTGTAGGGTCTTAATACTCAAGGAAAGCACCCGTTTGTGGTCGAGATTTTTCACTGCGAATGATCAAACAGTCGATCCATACTACAAACGAGAGAGGGGTTTAGAGTATAAGTGTAAAACGATGATCACAACTCAGAAAAGAGACAGTGACACAAGTTTTTTACGTGAAAACCCATCAAGAAAAAATCACAAGGAGGAGGAGGAAGATCCACTATAGTCTATTAATTTACAAGAATTACAATGATTGTTTGGAGTGTCTTAGAATGAGGGTTAACTGTGTATTAAGAAGGTCTTGGCGTGAGGTCTAGAGAGGATACAGGATAGGTCATTTCCTTTTTTCTTCTTGTTGGAGACGAGAGCTCATTTATACTGAGCTGTTGATGGTGAATGAGAGTTAACGAGGTTCCGATAACTGCACGTCCTTCATGCGCAGATATGTTATAACAGTCGTGATATTGGGCGCTAGACTATTGAGATTACATGCAGGGAAAATAATTGCCTGTTTTGAATATAGGGGTAGTACGTCTTCAACGTGGGAGAGGAAAAGTGGCGTAATTGTCGGCGGAGATCTCGACGGTCGCTATTGGGGACTTTCGGGGTGAAGTCAGGAATCTTTGACTGCAGATGACTCCGAAGAGTGATGTCTTCGGAATAGGAAGTAGCTCCCAGATAGCTCTGAGTGGCAAATCTTGTTGGGAAAGACCGGGAATCGTGGGCATCTCAGTAGGAGGCTATCAGTTACATGAATACGTGTTAACATCTTGACAAGGGTTAATTTTTTATCACTACACTCACAAGTTTGGATAGTTCCCAAGTAGGACACCTTCCAATTGCGTCTTATGTTTACTCTTATTATCTCTTAGCAGTGGATGTGCCTAGGGGTCGTGCACCATCGTGCATTAATATGCACTTGAAAAGGCCTAAATAGCATTTGCTTTATGATTCATCAAATAGTTACACGACTTTCAAGATTTAACTGTAGGGGATGCTAGGACAAACTAAGCTAGTCACTCCATGTGGAGCCAATTAGCTCCTCACATATACTATTGAGCTCTAGTTGAAACTATAGAAACTAAATAGCTTTCACAAGCTATTGCAAAAAAAATGTTAAAAAAAGATTTTTGAAGAACAAAGACATGTAGCTTATTCAAGAAAAAAGGGTTTTTAGAAAACTCTTAGCATGGTTTAATATCTCGGTATCGGTATTAGTGTCGATCAATGATTGTTAATATCAGTATCATCAGACAGCTATCAACCATATCGACACAATTGGCTGATATTGTAAGATTGATATCATATCATGTACCTTAAAAACCAATCCTATATTGCCGATATGTATCATAATCGACCAATATTTGAAGCGATGCTTTCAGCCCTATTTACAAGATTGAAATACTGAATGCTATATCTAACTAGTGCTAGCAATATCTCTTGTTTGGATGGTGCTAAATTCTTAGGGTTTAGTCCCAGACGACACATTGATTACTGCCGAAGACGTCAGCCAATTGCACGACTACCCAACTCACAAATTCTTCACCGATGAACCTTTTAGGTCCCAATGTTGGTTCTCTGTATTTTGTGAGGGGTGAGGTTGTTGCATTTTGTAATTTATTATGTAATTTAGCTTGTTTCGTTAATATCTTTTTAATGGGACACGGGGGGATCTAATAAAAAATCTTTTTTTTGCTTCTTCATTTGGCTTGTTTTATTAGTATCTTTTTAATGGAACGTGGGGGATCATATCCAACTGTTTTGCTTCCAAAAAAATTGCTTATTTTCTTTCTTCATTTGGCTTGTTTCATTGATATCTTTTAATGGAACGTGGTGGATCTAATGTGAGACAGAGGGAGATTTAAGGTTTGTGGTGGGGATTTTGTGGAATTGGGGAAGAACAAGAGAAGAAAAGATATGAACGTGGATCGCAACCCGCATCTTAGCTTTACCGCCTCTGATTCAATTTATGAGATCAAAATTAAGACCAAAAACAAATAGCTTATTAAAATTTTCATAATAATAATAATTAAATTTCAAAGTGCACTACATGGCTATATATAGCCTACAATATGTGCACTATACATGCAATTATTGATAACATCAAATCTCAATCAAATTTATCCAAATAAACTCAATTAAATCCTAAATCTTGACCAAATTTACTAAAATCTGAAATCAACTAAAATCTTAAATCCGCCAAATTTGAACCGATCACTTTTTCCATCATTCTTCTCGGCTTGAAAGCATTCATATTCGATGAATGCAATGGTAATCAACAAGTCAAACACAATTGAGTTGAACCATATTACAAATTCTCAATCAGATCAAGGTGGTGGAGGTTGGCTTCCGTGACAAATCTGCTTTAAAAGATGGCAACTCGAGCAATGTATATGTAGCAGATAGAGGCACATTCTCCCTGGTGAGAATCGAATCAACTGTACTTCTCACCATGAATATCATGATCTCCTGTGACTCTGTCTTCTATAGAAAGATTTGCAAATAGTCGTACAAGCTAGGCGATCTCAGGGACACTGAAACTCTCACAGCTGGCGAAGATGACAAGCTCCATGGCAAACTCCGCTGGAAGGTGTGCTGAAGTCTCTACGAGAGGCTCATTGGCTCGGGCTCTGGCTCGGGCCCTTCAATAGCTATTGGCTCTGGCTCAGTTACAATTTCTGGTTCAACAAGGACTTGAGGCTCTGGATCTGTGTCAATCTTTGCAGCATGACTTGCTATATATCTCTTTAAGGCCTCTCGAAGCTCAGTGCAAATATCGGCAAATGATTAACTCTTGGGCTTGGGCTCGGGCTCTTGCTCAATATTGTAGTCTACCTCAGATGCATAAGAGCATACAGATTATGGAGATGATTTCGTAAGACAAACCAACAATAATCGTTGATATGACTGTCTTTCCACCACCAATAAGTCTGTCCAACCAGCCTTCTTTGAGCATAATGGTACTTCCGCTCATATGTTCGGGAGAAATAACTGAAGAATTCTTCAAAATTATTTTTTCACTTCTCATACCCATCATGAGAATCCCAAAAATATAGGAGAGCCGCATACATATCCCGTTCCACTTTCTTTTCATCACCATTAGTATATATGTATTTACCGCAGTAGTAAAAACTCATGTAGAAAATTTAGTACATAAGGACCAAAAGTTACCCAAGAATTTCAACAGCTCGAATTGGACTCGATTTGGATTGAAAATGTGCTCGAAACGTTGATCTTCTGCTATAGAAACAGTACCGGCACCAAACACGGGCTTCTGGAGGTCAGATCTGCTGTTCAACTGCTGCAAACTCTTCTTTGTAGATCCGGGGCTCAGTCACGAACCTAGCGCTTTGAACAGAGCTCAAAATGTGCTTCGGACGGGTAAGAAATGAGCTTTGGACCGAGACTATGCTACAACAGTTAACTGAGTTGACTCAATTCAGTGACTCAGTCAACCCAGCTTAGTGAAGTGGGCTTGGATTGGCTCAGTGATCTGAGTCCGGTCTGGCTCAGATCACTAGGTTGGAATAGTTGGGTTTGGGGCGGGTTAGATGGATCCGACCCGATTTGACCCACAACTTTAAGTTGTGGGTTTAACAACTGATGTGGGTCCAAAGAAATTCACAACCCAAAAACTCTTCCTTCTCTCGATCCTTTGGCAGAGGAGATGAAGGTGGCAACGCTCGAGGAGGGGATTTGGGGACGACCTCTGAAATCGGCGGCGACGCTGGACGGAAACGATGGAGAGACCGCCCTGGAGTTGAAGGCGAAGGCGGTAGGGAACTCGACTTCGACGACGATGTCTTCGGGTGCTGTCAAGCTTCGACGCCAACCGAGAAGTGGTGGCGATGACGTGATCTCTGGATCAAAGTGGATCTGAGTGAGGTCTGGACGATGGAGTGCTGGGCGGTGATGTTGAAGACGTTCGGCAACTTTGTCGATGGAGGTGGCGTTGCTGGAGATAAAGGATGTCGACGACGAGGTCGTTGGAGGCCTTCGCTGGTGTCGGCGGCGCCCTGGAAAGGGTGATGGTGTCGCTAGACATGAAGAATGTCGATGGCGAGGCCACTGGAGGCCTTTGCTGGTGTCGGCGACACCCTTCGCAGTGGGCTGGAGGCGAGGGATGAGTTGACGATGAAGGGGTAAGATGAAGACGAGGGTGCTGTGTGTGAAGATGATTGGGGGAGATGGTGAACAATAGCATTAGGGGAGATAAGAGGGGAGGGGAGACATGTGACGGCGGAGGGAAACTCTAGATAGGTTTGTTGGGGGTGTTGCGGGGTTGAAGAAGACGAACAGTAATCATTCACAGACGGTAATTTTTTTGTTGATTTTTTTTCTGATTTCAGAAGCTTCGGCTCTGATGCCAAATTGATGTGGGACGAGGGGGTTAAGGCTTGTGGTGTAGATTTTATGGAATTGGAGAACAAGAGAAGAAAGGAAAGATAAAATCGCGGATCACAACCCGGATCTTGGCTTCACCGCCTATGATTCAATTCATTGGATCAAAATCAATACAAAAAACAAATAGCTTATCTAAATTTTCATAATAATAATAATAATTAAATCTCAAATTCTACTACATGGCATATATAGCCTACAATACGTACACTATATGTGTAATTATTAGTAATATCAAATCTCAATTAAATCTATCCAAATAAACTCAGTTAAATCCTAAATCTTGACCAAATCTACTAAAATATGAAATCAACTAAAATTCTAAGTATGTCAAATCTGAACCGTTCGCTTTCCCTATCAGGATCATATCCAGCCGTTTTGCTTCCATAAAAAAAATCTCTTGTTTTCTTTCTTCATTCCTCTTCCTAACCAATATATCAGCATAACCTAGAGATTTTTACAGTCCTTGTCAGCATGATTTCTAAATCGTTTTTGCTTCATTTCATAATGATTAGGAGATAATGTATGTTGTCATATTTCGGTGGAACCATTATATGTGCTTCTTTTCACGTCAATACTTACCTCTAATCTAGCTGCAAAAAATTGAATTCACAGTCCTCTGCATTATGAACAAAATACTTATGGAGAAACAACAGCCTCTATCAATTCAACTTTGCAAACCTGTTCTATCTCTTTATGTTTATTAATTTGCAGTATTCATCTCTATTTTCCCAACCTGAGCTTTTTTTCTCTTTTTTCGAAACAAGATGGAGGTAACCCTCCAGCCTACGCACCCCCTACCCCCAAAACACTAATTATCCAAGCTAAATTCCCCTTTCGACAACTAGGGGGGTTGAACTTGGGACCTCCATTTTGAGAGGGAGGGGTGTTACGAGTGGGCTAACCACTTGTCTCCAACCTTAGCTTATATTGGAAAGTCTTATCATTGAAACCATAACATTGTTTGTTTCTTTTCTCTGTTTCTAACCATCTTAATATTTTGGGTAGTCCTGTACTTGGTCAGTAGTTTTTTTTTTCGCCCAGCAAATACACACTCACACTAACCACATTCCCGGCCGAATGCCCCATGCAGTGAGGGTTTGAACACGGAACCTTCCACTGCATGAGAGGGAGAAGGGGGGGGGGGGGGGGGGGGGGGGGCACAACGCCAAAGGCGCTAGGCAAAGATTTATAACAAGTGCATTCCTATATACATAGGTCCTCTCAATTGAGAATACTAAATATAAAAAATTTTCTATTTGAAAGTGGTAACTGAAGTCCTGTCTTCTGTCTTATTTTGTATGAGGTTGACACTGACCTTTGCGATTGCTCCTGATCACAATTGTTAAATGTAATTGGTGGTATATAATTATATGTATGTGTCCTATGGTTCAAATAGTTGAAGAGAGTATAAATTGTCTCCAAGGACCATGTTTTACCATCATTGTAAAATGCAAGCTTTATAGTTTATCAGTTATCATGCACATTGCATTGTCGAAATTTGTCATAAAGTAATGATTTTGTGTTTTGTCCATTGAGCAGTTCCTCGGAACTTTAGATTACTTGAGGAACTTGAACGCGGGGAGAAAGGTATTGGAGATGGCACTGTTAGCTATGGAATGGATGATGGAGATGACATTTATATGCGTTCTTGGACGGGAACAATAATCGGTCCACATAATGTATATCCTTGATCCCAAATTACTTCTCAATACAATGTCTTTCAAATTTATTAAAATTTCTTTGATCATAATAATGTTAAGCTGTGCAAATCCTGTTAACAACTTTATATTGTGCTTATTTTATAACCGACCATAATTATTTTCTAAGAATAAAATTGCTATACTGTAAGCAGTACTTTTATCTTATCAGGTATATACAGATCTCTGGGTCAGAGATTGTTAATATCTAATAGTTTGTGTGCTTCAAGCTCTATGAATTTTTAGGGTATAGTGCAAGTCATCTGCTAAAATTGTATAGACACATTGAATTTGCATATACAATACAAATGGATCAAAAGATGCCAAAACAATAGGTGATGTTTATTTACTAATTGATGATTTTTAGGATGATGCTGCATATTGGGATGGCACAGTCTAGACCATTGTTATAGTTCCTAGCATCCACCATTAGATCCTTTTAATTAAAATGACTTCCTGACACTGTACAATATATTTTATTTAAAATCTCTTTTGATTATCCTGACTAGACTGTGGTACAGGCACTTGTTTAATTAATACCAGATAACTGAAACCCAGTCATCTAGTAAAGGAAATGACACTGGCATTTTCTATTATCTTCGTGTTGTTGGATCCTCCTTGCACCCTCTGTAGCACTTTTAATCAAACACTTCTAGTCTTGGTTTCATTTGGCACTTCAGGTACTCCCACTTCAATAATGCCCTTTCATCTAAGACTGATTATATAGTTATCTTGTGGCAATATTGTTGCTTTTGTATGTAAAGCACTACATTCCTTGACGGTTTCAATTCCTTCTATTGGAATTAGATAAACAGATATTATTTCAAACTTCTGAGTATCACTATGCCCCAGTGGTAAAGTCTCTCACGGTTGTGTCTAGGGTTCAAACTTAGGTCATGCTATGGTTAGGGTTTTGTTTTTAATTTATCTGATAAGATATTTTTTTAATAAACACAAGAGAAGGATTAGTAGTTGTATGTAGAGAGATTCTAAAAATTTACAATTTTTTTGTCTGCTTCCTAGTTTAGTTCTTTGTGGAGCATGTTCATGTATTATTGTTTTTGCATCTTTCAGTATGCACTCTTTATTTTGTCAACAAAGTTTTGTTTGAATAAGTAGCCTCACTCTTCTTTTGAGCAGTCAATAAGATGGTAAATTTACTATTTCCACACGCACACCCTTGTGTACTTAGTTTGTGACTATACTTCGATGAGCAAGGCCAGTAGTTAATGGGTCAGGTCGATATTGAGCCTAGTCGACTTCAAACTGTTATCACTGGCGCACATAAGACCTGTTGCATATCATCTTATCTTTGTGTTCTCTGTGTTATTGCTTTGCAGTCTGTGCATGAAGGTCGTATAGATCAGTTGAAGCTCTTCTGTGATAAGGATTATCCTGAGAAGCCTCCAAGTGTTCGCTTCCACTCCAGAATCAACATGACATGTGTTAACCATGACACTGGAGTGGTAAGACCAAACCCTTCCTTTGCTTTTTTATTTTTAGTTTAATGTAGCTGCTTATCATTTAAATGTCAGATTGTGCATTTGTTGTTTTTTTAGCAGTCTTATGTTTAAATGTAGCCTCCTGTTTTTTTGATTGGACGATGTTATGGTGTTTTGGTAGTGATCGTGCTCCAGCACTTGGGATTAATGGGCGTCTCAGGCTTAATGTTGATAAGAAAGTTTTGTATGAAACAAAAATTCATAGATGGATAATCTCTTCCGGTGATTGAGCAGCGGCAGAATAGTTTTAGAATGATGAATAAACAGTATGATTTTATTGGATAACCTTTGATAATCTTTTAAATCGTTAAACGTGTTCAAAAAATGACCCTATCTGCTTCATAACATAGGGAAAGCGTTATTTGCTTATTTATTTTATTTGTCCCAAAAGGGTACTCTTATGTCATTCTAAACAGTATAGTACAATCAGCAGCTTACCAGCCGGGGGTCTTCTGACAGAGATTATCACCATATCCTGATCATGAAAGCTGCCAAAGCAGAAAGTGTTGACTGTGTCATGTTTGCATCTGATTCATTTAGCACAAACATTAAACATTTAAAAAGTCAGAAATAAAATATAGACAACAGGAACTGAATAAAATCATCTAAATACACATGGAACTACTGGAATTACATATTTATAGCACAAATGAAGCAAAATCACCAACTCAAGTTTTATAAATAGTATAGCATAACCTTTCCTTTTTCCCCCCTTATATGTTGTGAATGCTGTAGGAACTTTTAGGTGTTAACTATGAGCCATCAACAATGTAAAGCCAACTATTTTTTTGTTCAATAAGGTCAAAGTATAACCTGCAGTTAATTGTTCAGCTTCAGGATGCCAACACAGTCCATCCTCTTGGCCAACTCCAAAACTTGATTGGCCTATGTTGTTGCATTAAGCGGAATTCATGAAAGACTTTTTAGATAGTGTTTTTTTAAAATGATCGCTCTTATATAGTTTTCTCACGGTCTTCGTGTGAGGGTTTCTCACACGAAGACCTCTCTCTCTCTCTCTCTCTCTCTCTCTGTGTGTGTGTGTGTGTGTGTGTGTGTGTGTGTGTGTGTGTGTGTGTGTGTGTGTGTTTTAAACCGTGTTATGAAAGTTAAAATGCTCGAATTACTTAGGAGTTAAGTTGGGTAATTTGCCGTGTGCTATGAAGTTAAAATAATCGAATTACTTAGGGTTGTTAAGTTGGGTAATTTGTTTTTAAGAGATCATTTTACTACTTGACGCATTAGGTGAAGAAATATGTATTTATCTTCAAGACGGTGTTGGTTAGGATATGAACTAATGTCTTTTTTTGCCCAGGTTGAACCAAAGAAGTTTGGTCTACTGGCAAATTGGCAGCGGGAGTACACCATGGAAGACATACTGGTCCAGCTGAAGAAGGAGATGGCAGCACCCCACAACCGTAAACTTGTTCAGCCTCCTGAAGGCACCTTCTTCTAATTAAAGGATTCTAGAAAATCCTCATATTTATAGTCTTAGTATTGTCCTGCAAAAAGAACAGTAAGGGACCCAGGACAGTGTGCAAGGTCTGATATATGTGAATTTCTTTGTTTCCTCAAAAAGTCGGGTTGAGACACGACATATGGCACTTGAATAGCACATTGTGTTTGGTTGTGGCAAGTTATGTTCTTGCAGTCCCCTCCCTGGACTTCCAGTTAACTGCTAGCTCGTTGCTCATTTGGTAGTCTTGTACTCTTGTACTTCTATGTTTATAGAACTTTCCGAAAGATGTGTGTGTTTTTTTTTTTTTTTTTTTTTTTTTTTTTTTTGTGGTGTTGGGAAACCTTTATGTCAGTTTATTTACAGTTGCCTTGGTTTTGTTCTGATTCTCATGTGAACTGTTAAAAAATCAACATTGCACGATAAAAAGTGTTCCAACCAAAGTGATTCAGAGGCAGATTTGTGATGGAACTAGGGAGCTAGGTAAGAATTGAGGTTTCAGCATGGTGATCTGAAAATCGAATCAAAAAAGATTGGTTCAGAGGGAAAACCAGTTTTCTTTAATCATTTGCATGCCAGCACAAGGGGAAGATGCTAAGTTCTATTAACTCTCACATACTTTTGCTTTGATATGAAACTTATTAAAGTGTGTAAGGACATTTTCATATTTTTCTACTTATTTCTCATCTATATAGAAGTTGCAATCCCAATTTAGAGTTAAACTATTTATTCCTAAAATCTTAACATAATATGAGAACGATCCCTCTTTCATCATCATCACTTACGCTCCATCATCATCCATCAACTTTAAAATCCTAGCCGTCATCTAACAAAACACTAGCCGCCAACTATCTACTCTTCTCTTCAACAAATCTTCATCTCTTCTTCTTTTTATCTTCTTTTCTTTTTTTTAGATCTAGTGTGATCTCACTCCAGAGCTTATAAAAAAAATGTTCACGTGAACAATACTGCATTGTTTTGGTCATATCTTGGTGCATTGAAGTCCAATTTTGTTGATTTAAGGGTCATTTTTATGTTTTTGGGCGATCTAGAGGCATCTACGGGTTTTGTTTGATCCAATTCTACTTGGATTTGGCAGTTTTTACTGCTGAACTTGAGGATTTCGAAAAATTTTCTTTCTATTGAGTTTGATGATCTCTCAAAATCTTCACTTTTTGCTGAATTTGAGAATCTTCTAAAATCATCATTTTTATTGGGTCTAAAATCTCCACTTCTACTGAGTAACTCAAAAATCCTAAGTGTATCTAAAGCAGTGATGAATATTTTACTTATTGACCGATCTTCCTATAAGTATTTGATTCGACTGAGATTCAGTTTGGTTTGATTGGTAACTTCAACATCGACATTTATGATTTAAAAGTGTTGCATCAGATTGACAATCTATTATTTATTTCTCAATTTTTTTTTGGGTTTAAAAAAACTCTGTTTAGAAAGTTTGTTTTCTAGTTTTTATAACAAGTTGGACATGTTGGTTATCTATGCTCTAACTTGAGGGAGATCTTAAAACCTTGATAGAACTTATTTTTGTTAGCCTCAAGGGTACTTGAGCGAATAATACTTTAAGTTTTGATGATTAGCAAATCATCTAAGTCAATAATATTCTATGGAGTGTATTTTGTGCTAATCAGATTATTCTACAGCAAGCAAACCATGAAACCATCAAAAGAGGTTGGATAGAATCAGCTTTCAATGCAAAATTCAAATTGGAGGTGGTGAAAATAGAAGCTCCTACAAGCAACTAATGACCATATTAATTTGGAGCTAAACTTCCAAATATCTATTGGTACTTGAAGATTCAAGAAATTAGATAGCTAAACTTTCAAATATCTGTTGAAAGAGTATTAGCTCTATTGTGTTCTTAGTTTGATTATGATTATCATTAAACTACTTATGTACTCAACTCTTTTTCTAATGATTTGTATTTTGATCTAGATCAAAACACTTTAACGAAGTTGGTGGGAACATAGCTAATATTGCTATATCAATCAAGGAGGTGATAGAACATTTCCAACTCAATTACTCACTTTATCAAGAATTCTCAAAGTGGAGCTAGAGTGAAGAGCAAATCAATACAAAATCTATTAAAATAAGATCATCGAGCCGAAGATTACTAAATTTACTTTAGAATACCATGTAAGATAAGAAGAATTGAGACAAGAAGTTCAATTGGCACTAGATTGCATTTTTGTTTGATATTTATGATATATCTACTTTATAATAAATGATTTAATAAGAAATAATAGTATCACAATATGTATATATAATTTATATTAAGAGATTAATTATTATCGGATGTGAGTTATGATGATTAATTGTTATTAATTGCTATTATCATTATCAATTATTATGATTGTTATTAATATGTAATTATTATTAATTATTATTATTATTATATGGTATTTTGATTGATATTATACTTCACTTTCTCTCTTTCTCTTTCATTTTCTTTTTCTTCAACCCAAGAGCGCACTTCCTTTTTCCTATTTCCATTTTTTCTCTCTCAAGTTTTATCTTTTACCAAAGCCTATCAGACCCAAGCCTAATCCGTAATCCTTTTTTCTTCACATTTTCTGTCTCTAGCCTGGGCCAAAACAGCCCAAGCCTATCTAATCTTCTCCCTCTCTCTATATAATCCTCTCTCTCACCAACCCTAGCCCTAACCCATGTCTGCAGTCCCGCTGACCTCCTCACAAGATCACCACCTTCTTCTTTCTTCCTTGCCTTGCTTCTGCCCTTACCGCATTCCACCCAGGCAACCTCGAGCATCCCGAGATCTCTCCCTCTCCCATAGCCTCTCTGCTCCTCTCCCTCTCTTCCTCTGCACTTTTTATCTCTCTTTGCCCCTTGCTGCGCAACGCTGTTGCCCTTCCTCTCTTCTTCTTCTCTCCTGTGTTTAGCCACTGCATGTTCTCTCTCGTGTCTGCGCCATCGTCGAGATCGTCTCCTCCATGTCTGACTGCTCCCGTCATGGCAAGATCGTCAACCTCAAAATTGATTTATATAATAATAATAATAATTTGTGGATGATTATTTTCTATAAATATTTTGATTTTATAAAATATTTTTCAAGACTGAGTTAAAGTTGATATTTAGATTACCCAAACTAAAATCTTTACCAAATTAGATTTTTAGTCTCTAAATTTAAATCCTGAACTTGATTATAGATAAATTGAGACATATTGTTATTGTTTGATATTGAATTTTCACGCATGTTATTGATATTGTCCCAAGTTAATTACTCGTATGAACCATACTTGAACAAATTGCTACATGATGACAAATATTCGACTTGATTGATCCTGTTTATGTAGAAAGATACATTTCTATAAGAATTACCACTGAACATCTTGGACATGCACACATGGTCATGAATATGAACATAAGCATGAACAAGAAAGTTTAAATGGCATGGATAAACCTTACGTGAAGCATATCCTTGAAATTACTTGAGAAAGTGGTACATGATGATTATATGAACTTAACAAGGACATGGTGGCATGGTTGTTCTTGGTACTTAATTCACATAAGAATATTCATGTTCTATAATAAAATTTGGTTGTAAAATAAAATGACGAGACACAGGGCTAATAAGAGGGAAATTGATGGTGAAAACTGAGAAAGTATACCTTGAGTACCCCTACCTATGTACAAGGCATGGTGGTATTTATTTTACATGGTGCATATTACTTGTGACATTGGTTATTGATGAGCTCGTTTTAATTATATACTACTATATTATATTACTCTTGGCATGGTTTACCGCTAGGGTACAAAGACATTTTTTCTACTAACAGTTTTTAAATAACGATAATTATTAATTGATATGCCAAAATAAGTTATAGTATAGGACATGTTTGGACACATATGTTGCATTTTTGTTATTACATTCTTACATCCATTCTGTAATAAAGCCTGCAATTAAACTGCCTTAATACCTAATTCGTATGGGATATGATGGGAGAAGATAAATCACAAATTCAGGCCAGCTAAATCAGATTCTTGGGAGCATTTAAATCACAACTAAAGATTGTGCATATCAAAGAGGATAATCTCATATCTAATTCAGTTAAAATTAAAATTTTGAATATCTAGTTGGTTAGCTTGAAGAATCAACGAGGATAGAGCCAAATCCAGAAGTCCAAAATATACAGAGGGATATCTAAAGGATTAGGATGTACATTCAGAAGATTTAAAGAGATAAGACACAATTCAATTGAAGATAAAGAGATAAACAAATATTTATCTCCAATCTTATCAGAAAATCTTTTCTGTTGGGCCACTGATTTGGTCTCATCCTCAAGTACCCTCTCCCCTCCCCATTTTCCCTGTAAGTACCTGTAATTGTGAAAAAAATGTACACCAGAAGGCTGAAAAGGTAATGAGAAGAGAGTTCTGAGTGTTGTATTGTGAGTTGGACATATCTAGGAGAATTGTAATGATGAATGGTTCTGTAATGGTGTCTTCTGTAACTCAAAACTGAAAGTTCAATGAATAGAAAGGTTTCTTCTTTCAATTCTTCAATTCTTCTTATTATTTGAACTGTATTGTTTTCTCACTTTTATTCTCTTCTCTTTTTTTTTTTTGACTATCAATTCTTAATGCAGGAAAGAAGACTTTGGCGACTGGTCTTATCACAATCATCTTGACGAAACTCAAGGCGGTGCACCAATCCTAGTTCCAAAATCCCTTCTTTTGTTCACTTCTCACTCTTGATTCTAATTAATGCATCACATATATTAGTAAGTATTATTCTTATTTCAATTCATTGCTTTAATTCATCTCTGTGTTTTCTTTCTCAATCTCAATTTCTTATTTAATCTCCTTATAGGTTAGTGATTTTTCTTTCTTAATCCATATTTTTAATTCATAATTGAAGTTTAATTTTTGAAACAAAAATTTCAACTATTCATTCACCAATTTCCCAACTAGATTAAAGTTAGATTTTAGATTTTTAAAAATCGAGTTTCAACAAGTCTTTATGGATTTGACCATCTTCTTGCCACTATACGTTTTTTTGTAAACAATGCTAGGAAGATTAGGTTTTCTCTTTAACTTGTATGCAGTTCAAACAACGATGGAATTCTTATGACTTTTGAACTGCGAACAATTTTTAGCATCATTGCTGGGGACTGGACAAAAATCTGCTTTTGAAAATCGATATTTCATCTTTTTCTAGTTTTTATTCAAAAAAAATAAAAATACAAAAAAATTCTTTTTCTTTACCATCCCTAAGATTAAACTTTCAAACTTGTATTTTTTTAAGGGATATTCCAAGATCAAGTGAAGATTTGCACAATAGGAAGGAGCTTGCTTACTTATTAAAATTGAGTCATCGGGAAGGTTGGTTTCCTTCTGACTCTACCCACGAATCTCCTATCAGTGGGGTTCTGAAAGTGCTTTTAATTAGACTTGTGCTGCATTCTTCATAAAAACATTTTAAGAGTTGTTCCCCTCACATAAGATCGGAATTTTATTACTCGTGCTTTGGCTCAAAAACTACAATCACATATAAATTTTTCCTAAGCTTGAACTAATTTTAAAATCAATTAGAACTTGACTACTAGGATTTCGAGCTCATTAAGTGGATGCATTGTGGAAATACTCTGATGATTACTTTCAAGCTTTCGAAGAGGAACTTTTTTATCTTAAAAAGGGTGACTTAATCATTGCGGCAGTACTTGGGCAGGAGGAAGGACTGAATCGCTTATTTGATGGCTTTAATCAGTCAGCTCACAATCTGTCTAACCCAGTTAGGAGCTGTCTAATTAGGAAGAATTTATTCTCTTAAGATTAGTGGTTAAAAATTAGTTACCTTTAAATTTAAACTCAAGATAAGAAATAACTTGTTTGGAATTGCTTGGTTGAGACAATTGTATGCAATCTTTTTTTAGAATTTAAGGTTTTTTCTCCAGGACAGTACCCTGGTTCATGCGACAGTGGGTTCGTATTAACAATCATTTAGAATCTACTATTATTTCCAACTCTGCTTACACAATGGGTGGTGAAATTCAACCGGTCAAATGACCTTGAAGGATTATATGTATCCTACATTGTAACGCCCCGCTCCCAAGGATACGGAGACGTTATGGCGACGTACATACGCGAGGTGAAAACACACTTACGTGTACGTTGAGCCTCAGTACAAGACATAGTCTCCATATACACAAGAGTTCCAGCAAGAAATAAGTACAAGAATACCTGCAGAAAGGGGTTAGGGATCATGACAGATATAAAAACAGGGATAAATAAGATAACAAAAAAAATCACTAAGATACTTATGAATAATCTCGATGAGGAATCTCCTATGTGACGCCAAGGCACTAACTGATGATACGGTAACTCGGATCTCCAACCTGGGCACGCAAACCCAGGGTCGTCAGAAAGCGACCTAGTGAGTGGTAAAATGAAGGAGATAGTAATAGATACAATAGTAATACACGATAATAATATAGAATACATGATGTTGTACTGTAATACCATAGAATAATCCTATACTAAGCAGTAGAAATATATAAACATGTCATCTTTTAATACCATCGCTACCAATTATCTTCGGGTCATGTCTATAGTCGTCTAGTCGTAGCCAGTTTATATACTCAATACTGTTGTCTAGTGATGACGTGATAGAAGTGAACAGGCAGGTGGGCATATGCAATATGAACATGCAGGTGGGCATATGCAATATAATCACAATACTGTGTTGTGCATATACAGGAATGATGTCTGCAAGGTATACAGAAAACAGAATAGATGCAATGTAGAACATGCGTCGTATGCCACCACAGAAAGAGTAACATGTACGAGGTAAAGTAACGATCATACAGGTAACATGATAGCGGATAAATGAGCAGGAACAGTAACAAGTACAACTATACAATAGTAAACATGTATCAGGTAAGTCATGTTCTTTATACAATAGTAGCAATCAGTACCACCTGGTATAATCAATCTCTTCCAGTGTCCCATACCATTGGCAGTTCATACCGGAGCCCGCACTCCAGTCAAACCCATCCGGACATGGCATACGGGTACCATTATCCAAACGAGAGAGTGACCAAATAACAAGTGTTCCCGATGTCACTATTGTGTATACTGTTTTATTATATTAATTGGAAACCCATGGTCGAGGAGCTCTTATCGGGTAGGTGTATCCCGTGCATACCCGGGATCACGGCCTTAAACAAACCCCTGGCTGCTGAGACCAGGGCCCTCCGCTAAGAGGGGAGCATGAATCAAGTAACGAGAGCTCATGGAGCAATTGGTAGGTAGCACTACCATCCCCTGCAGTGGGAGAACAATATGGATCCAGTACATCACCCGATAAGATCTAATCAACCGTCAAGTCTCCCCCATACCCAAGTTAGCTTTATGATCTGATATGTCAAGTATACAATGTAACAAGAACAATTACAGTGCATGATACATGTAACATGATAACCGGATCTGAGCTCTATTGATAGCATAGAACAAGATAATGGGAAACAGGAACAATAGATATGAGATTCCACATATCGCTGTAGGCTGTCTAAAAAATCACTAAAAGACAAGCCATTGAAAAGTAGAATTCCAAGTTCTAGACGCAAAGCTAATTTTGGCCGCGTCTCAACACCAAGGCGCGAGGGTCGAAACCCGCGTCTCAGCAGCACCAAGGCGCGAGGCTCGACGGACGCGTCTCAGCCGCACCAAGGCGCGAGGGTCGAAACCCGCGTTTCAGCCACACCAAGGCGCGAGGGTCGAAACCCGCGTCTCAGCCGCACCAAGGCGCGTGGGTCGAAACCCGCGTCTCAGTTGTAACCGTCCCGGTTATAGGGTCAATCACGGCCCACATAACGGGAAAAGTTAGCTCCCATTATGGAGTATTTTTAGGAGGCACGTACGCCCCTGAAACCTCTATAAATAGCCCCGTTGCTATTGAGAAGGGGTCGATCGATTAGAGAGGAGATACAGAGAAAGAGAGTCCAACTCTTCAGCTAGCTTGCTGTGCTCAAGTTAGTCTTTGCCGACAATCTCTTTGAGAGTTTTGGTCGACAGAGCTGTGTTACTCCGTCAACCACCCGAAGAGAAGAGCCCCAGAAGATCTTAACGTTTACCCGGTCAACGGAGAATAAGATTCACTCTCCACCGCCACTTGAAGAACCCAGCCTTAAACAAAGGGAGGATTCAAGACTCAACATCCTCCCTCCCTTGTAATCAGAAGACTGATCTGTTGTAATCTTCTATCCAATCAAAAGAATTTTGCAATCGAATCCTCCTTTTCCGACGCGTACAAGAGATGGCGACTCCGCTGGGGACTACATTTGTTACTGACGAACAAATCGTGGCGCAAGGTGACATCCTCTATAAAGGGAAGATGGTCGAATCGCTTGTCGTCGAGTTCGACCAGGCAAAGTATGAAGAGTTTCTCTCTTCCGGCTCCAAGAGCCCAAAGACCCGCGTCTGCCGCAGGGTCTCTACGGGGACTTACCCCGAAACCCACTCTGAGACCTGCGTGACCTCAGGCGCAGCTGCTGTAAAGGATGTCGCGGCCAACCGCGCCATACGAGATACACGCGCCAACGTCTCTCAGGAGACCCGCGTGGTCAAGCCCTCTGGTGTCCAGCCAGTTCACCCTCTCCCTCAGCACCAAGCCGTCGTAGGTTTCTCTCCACCTCCGCGACGCAACCGAAACGCTGAGCGCCGACTGAGGAGGCGTGCGCGTCAGCTGCAAGTTGGAACTTCTGATCGCCCAACTGAGGCAGGACGCAAGGTTCAAACTGGCGTCTTGGCTGCGCCGCATCTAGCACGCGAAGTCCGCGTTTGGCGGCCTAAACACGAGACTCCCCAAATTAGTTCCTCTGAAGCCCTACTCACCAGACGCCAAGGCGAAGCTTGCGCGCCTCGTCAAGTATAAGAGGCACGCGCCCTTAGGCATAGGGCCCAGCAGCCCACTCTCTCTCAAGCGTCCCTGCCCCGACGCACCAAGAAGCAACGCGACAGCCGCGTCTCTTCTCAGCAGAGACGCCAGACACGCGTCCTAAAGTTGCGACGCGAGAACCGCGTCTCTAAATCCTGCGTCCAAGCTGTATAACGCAAGGATGCCTCCCGCCCTCGAAGTTACGAGGTTAATCTCTTCGATCCTCTTCCCATGGATCTAAGGGATTACTTGACGAAGAAAAGAAGTGTTAATCAAATCACTTCATCATGTTGCTGCCAACGGCTCATCTCTATGCTCTCGGAGTGCCATTGTGATTCAGGCGTGAATCAGCAGTCTTTAGTTAGACAGCTGACCCTGACTCCCCCATCAGCCAAAAGAAGACGCTCTCACAGGCAGAGGATCTTCTCTGACACTAAATATCCCGAGCTCACTGCTAACATGGCGAGCAGGAGCAGGGGAAAACATCCTGCAGTCAGTTCCGAGGATGAATCTGACTCTGAACCGGAAGGAGTGTACCGACACACTCGCCCCCGGACCGGGGCCATTCCCCTGATCAACTACAATGCCCTAGCCCGGGGCATTGAGATTAATGACTCGCACTCTGCCATTGCAGAGTCGCAGGATTCAAACTCTTCTATAGAGAAAGAGGCATTCACATACATGACGAGCACTCCTGAGGAGACCGCCAGGCGCTTGGAGCAGCAAGCCCAGGCCCAGAAGGAACAACTCGAGATGATTCGTGCTCAGCAAGAATCTATCGACTCCCTCAAGCAGATGCTCGCACAGTTGCTTGAAGACAAGAGGAAGTCAACCAACAAAGCCTCCTCTAAGAAGTCTAAAGGCAAGCGAAAAGAAGGGGAAAGTTCATCTTCTGTACACGTAGAGGAAGAAGAGCAACTTACTTCTGGCTCGTCTAAATCCTCGTCGCAGGAAAAGGACGATCGAGAACAAAGAAAAGTTCATTCTAAGAGAATGAACCAGTTGGAGTAACGTCTTGAGGCCCTTACCAACCGAAAAGGCCTCCAGGAGGCAGGAGTGGTCCGGCCATATCCAGCCGAGTGGGACCTGGTTCCATACCCACCCAAGTTCAAGGCTCCAATCCTCCAAGTATTTGATGGGAAAGGTTCACCTAACCAGCATATCTACTACTTTAAATCCCAAACAGGGAATGTAGTAGATAACGATGCTATCTTGGCACGATTATTCATTGGCACCCTGAAAGGGCTCGCCTTTGAATGGTTCATGAAGCTCCCAGAAGGCTCCATCAAAAATTGGGGCGACTTGGAGAAGCTCTTCTTAACGCGCTTCTTTGAAGATGACTCGGAAGTCAACATGCCTACCCTTTTGGCTACTAAACAGCGAAAGGGAGAGTCTGTCAAATCTTTCGTGGAAAGATTTCGGAACGTGGCACTTCGATGTCCGAGCGGTATGACCCAGGTTACCCTGGTGGAAACATGCCGCCACAATCTCCAAACCTCACTCCTTGCTCAAATAGGAGTTGCTGAAAGTCGCACCTGGAAGCAATTAGTCCAACAAGGTGAACAGGCTGAGGAGATTGTCGCCCGCGTCAGAGTGGAAGAAGGCAAACCCAGACCTGAGAGGTCATCGAGGCGCGCGCCAGACACATCCATCCAAACAAAAAGGAAGGATAACTTGGCAGCAGAGGCCAAGTCCCCTGTCAAACCTCAACCGGTCAAGGGAAGTGGCTCTTCAAGCCAACCACGGGCCAACAAGCAATATTCCTTCAAGGATGAACATGTCGACTCGCTCTTCAAATTACTCAACAAGAGCAATCGACTGAAGCTTCCTGAAGCTAGGCGCCCCGAGGAAGTCGGTAAAACTGATAATCCCAACTACTGCATGTATCACAAGATGTTGGGACACCCCACCAAGAGCTGTTATGTCTTCAAGGACATCCTTCAGGCTCTGATTGACGCGGAGGTATTAAAACTCCGTCTAGAGCAGAAGAAGGTGGCGGCCAATATGACGTCATTCCTCCAGTTTGGAAGGCAACCTCGAACACCCTCTGGAGTAGTCCCTATCCCAAGAGGAGAGCTGAGAATGGTCAACACAGACCCTCACCAGCAGCAAGAAAAGGGCCTGGTACCTGTTCCCACACCTCGGGGAGAAGTCATGTGGGTTCATCCCGACCTTATAGATGGCCAGCAATGGACTACTGTAACCAGCAGGAAGTCCAAAGGCAAAGCAAAGGCTTCATCCTGTAACGTGGTGTGTGCCTCTTCTCGAGAAACGGAAACTGATATTCCCTCGCTAACCGACTCAGAAGAGGAAACAATAGTTCTGGCCGCAGAACCCAGTCGGCTGGTGGCAGAAACCCGTTCGGGGCAGCCATATTTGAAAAAGTATGGCGAAGTGGCGGTAACTCCTCCAAGACCCACTGCAGAGCCAGCCAAGCCCTCCACGAAGCAACCCGGGGAGAAACAGAAAGAACTTCAGTTTTCTCGAGTTCTTTCAAAAGACATACCAGAAGGATTCACAGCACCTTATCGCTTTGATGTCCTGGCTCAATTAGCCAACATCCCGGTGCGGATTACGCTTCATGAGCTTCTCAGGTTATCAAAGTCGACCAGAGAAGCTCTACAAGAAGCTCTGACTAATGCTGAGGTCTTCATGACCCAGCTACCAAAGGAGGAAGATGTAGAGGATTGCCTCCACGCCTCTCAAAATATTCCCTGCATCACCTTCACAGCAGATGATATGCAAGTCAAAGGGAACATGATCGACCCCTTTACTTCGCAGGGTATATTAGATCATCTGAGGTGAACCGCATTCAGGTGATCCCGGGTCTGCATTGAGCATCATGCCTCGCCGGGTCATGCAACATTTGGGGATTCCTACTCATCGTTTGAGCCCTACCCAGACGACCATTTATGGGTTCAATGCCAATAGTACCCGTCCAATGGGGAAGGTCAAGCTCAAATGCCAGATCGGAGATCTGAGGTCGGAAGTGACATGTTACGTCATCGATGCTGACACTTCCTACAATCTACTGCTGGGACGACCTTGGATTCATCGCAATTCTATCGTTCCCTTTACCCTCCACTAGGTCATGAAATACATTGACGGGAGTGGAAAGGTGCGAACGTTGATTGCCGAAAGGCATCCGTTCAAGGGAGTCGAGAATTATTTCACAGATTCCCTCCTGTACCAGGACTCTGTGGAAGCAGATGAAATCCCGCAATCAGAGGAACCAGACTCTGGCAATGAAGCCGACACCGAGCTGGAGGAAGAAGAGTGCGTATGGGAGCTAGATCCACCTGTAACAAGCACTAATAAACTCGATGTTGATAATACCACCGACGATGCAGGCGGTTGGTACATTAATGAAGAATTAGATTTGGCGTATTTTTCTGTATTTGCTTCTGATTCGGTACCGTCAGACACTAGTACCGAAGTTGATGATGATCTCTGGTCGGCAATAGGTGCTTTGATATCATTGCATGTACCAGTGAAATCGTCCTTCGAGACGTACCAGGATAATGGTAATGCGCAAGAATCTATATTCACGGTTCCAGCAAGACAGAAAGGCCAAAAACCAATTCTTTTTGGGCGGATCTCGTCTGAACCAACACCCCGCGAGGAATCAGAAGGCGAGGAGGAATCCCCTCAGTTCAATCATTACGAACCAAAAGCACTCAGAATGATGAAATGCATAGGGTATGACTTAACAAGCGGGCCGGGTTGAACTTTGGCAAAGGAAGGAGAACGCTACTTCGATCCTTTGTGCCGGAAGGAAAAGCACCCGATTATTATCATCAGACTCGCAGGGGGTTGGGCTATGTATCAACTCCGGCTCCATCAGCCTTTGATTCTCGAGAATCGTCAGGTCACGATTACTCTTTAGGCACGTCATCATGGGAGTCAGATATCAGTGTCGGCAACATCTTCGGAGAACTTTCAGTGAACATGGTTTCAACAAGCCACCTGGAAGACGGAGACGAAGAAATGATCCAATCCGATACAGATCCTTGGATCAAACATTTCAATACTCTTTGGGATACCCGCTTTGAACAGCGAGAGCCACCCACAGAAGACAAGGTTGTTCAGATCAATCTGGGGGATGAGGCTAATCCCAAGCCCATCTTCATAAGTGACGGCCTGTCACCTTCCCAGAAAAAGAATCTAATATCTCTTATACAAGAGTATATAGACGTCTTTGCCTGAAATTACGAAGACATGCCCGGACTTGATCCTCAAGTGGCTATGCACTGCCTCAACATCAATTCGGACGTAAAGCCTGTCAAACAACAACAGCGACGATTCCGCCCAGAGATAATGGAAGCGTTTCAATCAGAAGTCAGAAAACTTATAGATTCTGGCTTCATCAGGGAAGAACAACATCCCGACTGGGTAGCCAACATCGTCCCCGTTGCCAAGAAGAACGGAAAGATCCAAATCTGCATCGATTTTCGTAATCTGAACGAGGCCTGTCCCAAGGACGAATTCCCACTGCCAATCACAGATGTTATGATTGACAATACATGTGGATTCGAACGAATGTCCTTCATGGACGGATTCTCAGGATATAATCAAATCAAAATGTACCCTGACGACGAAAAGCACACCTCCTTCAGAACACGCTAGGGGTCTACTGCTACACCGTCATGCCCTTCGGACTGAAGAATGCAGGGGCAACATATCAAATGGCCATGAATGCCATCTTCCATTAGCAAATGCGCAAAATAGTGGAATGTTATGTTGATGACATTGCAGTAAAAAGCCGCGCTAAAGGTGATCACATATCTAACCTAAAGGCTGTCTTTGGTATCATGCGGGCTCATCAATTGAAGATGAACCCCACCAAGTCCTTCCTGGGGGTGGCTAGTTACAAATTCCTAGGATTTGTTGTAACCTCCACGGGGATTCATGTGGACCCAGAAAAGGTTCGCGCTATCCAGGAGATGCAACCTCCGAGATATCTCAAGGAACTCAGGGGATTGCAAGGACGATTGGCGTACATCCGCAGGTTTATCTTAAATCTCTTCGGAAGATGACAACCCTTCGCTAAACTAATGAAGAAGGGTGTTTCGTTCATTTGGGACGACGCTTGCCAGCAAGCTTTTGAGGAGATCAAGTAATACCTCACACAACCACCAGTCCTTGCAGCTCCGATATCCGGAAAACCCTTCCTGGTATACGTCCGAGCAATGGATCATTCTTTGGGAGCTCTACTAGCTCAGAATGATGATCAAGGACGAGAGCAAGTGATCTACTATCTGATTAGAACAATGATCGGAGACGAACATCGGTACAACCCGATCGAGAAGGAATGTTTGGCACTGGTGTTCGCCATTCAGAAAATGCGATACTATCTGGCAGGCCAAACCATAAATGTCATATCAAAAGTCAACCCCTTGAGGTTACTCATGACAAAGCCTTCATCGCTAAATGACCGACTAGCAAAATGGGCCATATTGCTATCTCAATATGAAATGCACTTTTTACCACAAAAGGCCATTAAAGGACAAGCGGTGACGGATTTCCTGGCTGAGCATCCAGATCCGAGGACAACCAAACTTTACGACGATCTCCCAGACGAGGTCGCTAAAGCCTGCCAGACCCAGACATACTTTGAAAGGAAGGTGTGGCAACTTTTCTTTGATGGTGCATCAAGAACAAACCAAAAGGACACATAGTGGCGGGGGTAGGAGTAGTACTTGTCTCCCCACAGAACTATGTGATTCCCCGAGCTGTCTCGCTAACTGAGCCTTGCTCCAACAATGTGGCGAAGTACAATGCTCTTTTGATTGGGATGCAACTCGCCGATGAGATTGGCGTTAAAAATCTCGAGGCATATGGTGACTCCAAACTCATCGTTAGCCAGGTTCGCGGGGAGTACGAAGTCAGACATGAAGACCTAGTACCCTATTACAACGCAACTGTCCACATGGCTGGGAAGTTTACAAACTTCTACATCGACCATGTACCACGCAAGCAAAATGCACATGCAGACGCACTGGCGTCTCTCGTTGCCTCTTTAGCTCTACCGACTGAAACGGTGGAGAAGATATTTGTCCACAGCCACGACCTGTATTGCCTGAGAATTGCTCTCGAGGATTACCAGAAGCCAACAGGAGATTCTCAAAACAAAGAAGCACTAGAATTGTCAATCGGTCCAGAGCCTAGAGACTGGCAATTCCGCTACATTGATTATGTCATGTATGGCATCTTGCCTGAGGACACCAAAGAAGCGGCTGCCATTCGAAGGAAAGCCCCAAATTCTACTATAATGCGATCATACGAACATTGTATCGTCGATCGCATGACGGGATCTTGCTCCGTTGCCTTTCACCAAAGGAGGCACAAGAAATATTAAAAGAAGCCCATGACGGTATGTGTGGAGCCCATCAACCTGGCCCAAAACTTGCATACCGACTCCAAAGGCTGGGATATTATTGGCCTAAGATGGTCGCTGACGCCATCACTTATGCCAAAAGATGTCACGCCTGCCAAGTACATGGCGATTTCATCCATCAAGTACCAGGGTACCTTCACCCTACGACCTCTACCTGGCCATTTAAAATGTGGGGGATGGATGTAGTTGGCCCTATCAGCCCGCCGTCGTCAAAAGGACATCAGTTTATTTTGGCAATAACCGATTACTTCTCCAAATAGGCTGAGGCCGTTCCTTTAAAGGAGGTGAAGTCATCTGATGTGATCAAGTTCGTGAAACATCACGTCATTTACCGTTTTGGGGTACCTCGACGAATTGTCCACGACAATGGGCCCCAGTTCATCAGCCAGGCTTTCCAGAGATTCTGCGCCAAGTTCAGAATCCAGAGTGTGTCCTCAACAGCATACTACCCCGCCGCTAAAGGTCTCGCAGAAGCTTTCAACAAGACCATTGGCAAGCTCATCAAGAAATTCGTCTCGAAAAGTCAACGTGACTGGGACGACAAGCTAGGTGAATGCTTATGGGCCTATCGCACAACTGTGCGAACCCCGACTAAAGCTACGCCATTTTCTTTGGTATATGGGTGTGAAGCCGTGCTTCCACTGGAAATCCAAATTCTATCTCTACGCGTCGCCTTGACAGCGGAGATGACAATAGAGGAGAAGCATCGACAGCGACTCCAGGAATTGGAGGCCTTAGACGATAAGCGTCTGCAGGCCCAACAACAAATCGAGCTTTATCAAGTTCGGATTACCAGAGCCTTCAACAAGAAAGTTAAAGTGCGAACTTTCAAGAAAGGCGATCTTGTCTTAGCCGTCAGAAGACCCATGGTGATGACGCACAAGACAAAAGGAAAATTTCAGCCCAAATGGGAAGGACCATTCGTAGTAGAGTCAGTCTACTCAAATGGATCATATCGCCTCATAACTTCAAACGGCGATACAATTATGATGCCGATCAATGGCAGATTCCTGAAGAAGTACTATCCGTAATAGTACTCCTCCACCGATCAAGTTAAAAGTACACCTCTGATCAAAACAAGAAGAGTTTCTTCATTAATATCCAACGCCTCCGACGGCTAAGGGTAGAGGAAAATGTTGGCCTTTTAAGCCCAACATAAGTCTTCGATAACTCATCATGCTGAGGGGAATAGCATGGCTAGCCCAACTCAAACGGTAGTTGGTAAAGGCACCTCAAATCCGTTGATAGCTGAGGGTTTGCTAAAAATTCTAAGTGGACTTGACTCCACTCTCCCCTCCAAAATCCCTTAGCAATTCTCACCCACAGAATGGTAGGTCTACGAAATACAGTCGTTGCCAAGTTAACACTATACCTCTGGCACTTCAAACTCCACTTGCCAATTCTCATCAATAGAATGACAAGTCTTCAAAATTGCTCATATCGCAAATCAATTTCTGTCAAGTTAATACCACACCTCTGACAAATTACTGTTAAGTTAACATTATACTTCTAAACAGTACATCCAGTTTCTGTCAAGTTAACATCACACCTCTGACAGTCATCTTTTCTTCAGTCTTCCATATCGAAGCTGAAATGAACAATGCTAGGTTTAACACTACACCTCTAGCATCCAGGTCATCGCCAAGTTCAACAATACACCTATGGCCATGACTTTTCCTCGGACTTTCTCGTTGAAGTCGAGATGACTAATGCCAAGTTCAAAAATTACACCTCTAGCATTACCCTCATTGTCAAGTTAAACATTACACCTATGACAGTGATACTTTCAGTTTTCCTGGGCGAAAACTGAAATGCTTCTGAGTCAAGTTAATATCACACCTCTGACTTACATTCTTGTCAAGTTAACATCATACTTCCGACAAGACTTCATTCAACCTGTTAAGTTAATATCATACCTCTAACGGTAAAGATTTTCCTAGACTCCCCGCGAGCCTAGTCTCACTTGTTATTCTCCTCAACAGAACAACAAGTCTACCCAAAAATATTGTTAGGTTAACATTACACCGTTAACAGTATTTTCATCAACTCTCCAGTTGAGCTTAAACCTTTGATAAAAGCTCATCTTCCCTGGGGGTACCAATTTAACCTGTCACTTTCTTTTATAAAGTGGCAGGTCCACCAAAAATCATTCTATCCTTGTCAAGTTAATATTACACCTCTGACAGTATTGTTGGGTTCCTGAAATAGGATCTTTTCTCCATAAAATTTGACTTGTTAAGATTATCATCATAGTTTTGACAAGCCAAAGATTCTTTGCTTCTATGCGTCTGACTAAAAAGAAACGAGAGAGTTCAAGATAATAGAAGAGACAAAAAGAAAAGTGTCACTTTTATTTATATCCAGGCATATGAAAGTGATACAAAACGCTCTCTTATACAATGAGATTGAGTGTTACAGTTAAGGAGTACAAAGAAGTCCCTCTCTCTCTCAGAGGTTACACTCACTCCTCAAAGCTGCATACAATTCCAAGTACAGGATGTTTGGAAGGACACCAAAGTAGGATCGGACATTGTGGCAACGATCAGAAGCTGGTTGCACCATGATGCATGATGTAAACATCGAAGAAGCCTCTGGTTGACCGAGAACAATGGTGTTTCTTGAGGTCGAAAGGCAGCAGAATCTTCTGATTCCACCTGTCCATCCGAAATGGGGTATGATCCTTCGTTGATGAACATCTCTTCCACCAGAAGGTCATTCAGTAGGCATGGAGTTTTCCTCAATGTCACTTCTGGGGTAAGAGAGGAGGTTTTGAGACCTCACAGGGGATGCTACCCACCACTATATCCACCGTTACCCCTGCCGCCATACTCACTCTGACCATGCCATGCCAGCAAGCATGACTGGTGCATCGCGTCCAAATAGATCTTGGCGAGGTTAAGTCCCCGTCAGGGACCATGATTTCTGCCCTTGCGGACGACGGGGACCACGATTTCTTCCCTTGTGGACGAACATCGAACAAGTTCGCCAGCCGAAATATTCTCCTAGGGGCTCGGCAAACATTAAAAAGTATGATCAAGCCTACCTGCAAGAAGCAACAAAATTAGAAAATCTGAAGCTTAGTGTACTTCGACAGAAAACACTAAGTGACAGACGCAGCTATTGCTGAGGACTTCAGACGCAGGAATGGCCCATGCAGAGAGCCAAACTTCTGTGGAGGCAGAAACAGACGCGAATCAAAGCTGTGATATACACGGAATTTGAACGCGATCTAGTTCAACACCCATGTCTAAGATGCAAGACGCAAAGAGAATCAAACGCGAAAATTGCCGTCTCCCTGTTGGATGAACAGGAGTTGCAAGATTCAGGACTGAGACCTCCAGTCTGAGTTGAATTTTTCCTAAGTCGACAGCCTCAAGACGCGAGCTCTATGTGCAAAACCTGCAGCCAGGTACCCAGATCTACTATACTCGCGTCCAGAGAAGTTTAAGTCAAATGGCGCAACTTCCAAAAGAGGAATGCACCAACTAAGACTTCAGAAGAAAATCCAGATGATGAATCTCTTTAAGAGATATCAAAATTCAAACTTAGTTGGGTTAAAAATATCATGGCAAGTCGGGACGGCGTACCCGCAGAGGCCTCTATTAAGAGTTGAATTCTCTGCATCGAAGCGCGAACATAAAAGGTGCTCAAGGAGACGCTTTCTTTTATTGAAATCACTTGACAGTGGTAATCTTCTGAAGAGACCAAACAGAAGCATGAAAGCTCTGGGTCATCTTCATCCATGGAGGCAAGCCCCTGGTAAAGTCCTTGAAGGAAGAAGATGGAGTCTCTCAGAGCACTCGCTGTTAAAAGAGAATAGTCCAAGTATGGGACTGCTAAATGAAGGGGGTAAGCCCTATTTATAGGCGAGCTACAAAGCCTATAATTAATGGCTCACTAATCAGAACAGTCGACCTTAATGATCGCACGAGTGTCAAAGTCCAATGGAAGGCTGACACGTGGAGCGTCGCTTCGGGGAGCGTTGAAGACACAGATCTCCAACCACCAGCGCCGGTTTGGCATTAACACCCAAGCCCAATGGAAAGCCGACGCGTGGACGGTCGCTTACATCGAATGGTGCGAGTCCCCAGTCGTCAACAACGATTTGACATTTAAAGATCAAATAAAACCTTTATGACAGGCTACATGTAACGCCTGAAAAGTTGCACCAAAATGCAGGCAGGAGGGCCGCGTTCAAAGACCCTCCGCGTCTCTCAAGAGTGATTCAAAGCTGCGTCCAAGGAACCCAGTCCGGGAGTTACGGTTGGAAATCACATAAAGCAGTGTTCTGAGACTTGTGCTTTCGATAAGAGAAAGCCCATGGCAGTCACAGGTATCTTGGAGCTACGTCGACATGGCGAGATGATGATGGGTTTGCACCGGGTTAAAGACCTAGCGTCGCGTCCTCTTATATGTCTGCGCCGGTTTTAAGGAGCGTAAGACCACATTCTTGATGCATCCTGATCCCTGCGCCTGGATAAAGTTAAGGACTGCGGCCAGTGAGTCACACTCAAAGCTGCGTCTTTCGCGTCGACTTGGACCGCGTTTTCACTGACAGGTCAAAGTCGCGTTCCTCAGAACCGCGCCTCTCTTTGGAACAGCGCCGCGTCCCATCAAAAGAACTTAGTTCTACCTAAGTTTATTATTCACAGTTAGTCAGAGAGCACAACCAAAGACTGCAATTGAGAGGTTGGATTCATCTACAGCGGGGCAATGAAGGTGGAACAAAAAATTTCAAAGACTTTTATTATTCAAAAATGGTAAAAGTAAATACAAACACTCTTGGTGAATAGAGTGTCCTTTTCTTTACAAAAGTAAAAGAAGGAAAAGGCTAAAAATCCTGGTTCGCCAAAAAACGGATTTGTTCTCTGAGGCGATGCATTTCATGTTGACGCACCTTCTCAGCTTCCATGAGAGCCTGAGCCCGCAGCTCCTCCTCGGACAAAATCTCGTCGCAGCCAGCTGCGCTCGTAGGGATTCCAACCTGGAGGAGTGAGTGGAGAGGTTTTCTTCAACCTGCATCTGGCAGCCTCCAGCCCTTCTAGCTTCTTCCTGGTAGTGGCAAGCTTCTGCTCATTGATTGCAATCAAGGCTTCTGCTTTGGCTATGGTAGCCCGAGCACTGATGATAACCTGCTACGCGCTCTACATGACGAGTTCAGATTCCCTTGAATCGCCAATCAGCTTTTGACGGTCCGCCTGGAAATGTTGGAGATGGTGAGTCTCTTCGGCTATTTGTTCCTCCATCTCCTTCCGCTCCTGTTCTTGAGCAGCGAGAAGCCTAGTCAAGGTTGCCCGGGCCTCGTGAACTGAACCGGCATCCTCTAAAGACTTAAGCTCTTTCAGATCACTCCCCAACTGCTCCACCAACAGCAGACACGCCCTAGCCTGTGAAGAACCTCCAGTATGACCGATGTTTTCGATCAAATTCTTAAGAAGCATTCGGACAAATTCGAAAGAACTGCCCCCAGAGAGGATGAGATCAATACACGATCGCATGGAAGCAAAGAACTGTTGCACCATTTGACGTGTCAGTTCTTCCATGATATCTCCGGCCGAGGAGAATTTCGCTGATGTGCTCCCAGATCTCCTTTCTATCACTGGGCGAGGGATGGGAATCAACTCATCCTGTGCAGGAGTAAGGTCAACAACAGGCGCGACAGAAGTTGAGATGGTCACCGGCACTTCCGGGGCGGTTGCCGTCATAGCAGGCTCCACGGCGGTTAAAGTAGCAGCGAACCTGGCTTCTCCGAAACCCTTAGTCGAGGATTGAATTGTACCACCTGCGGGCTCGACGCTAGCTGCCTCTGCTGAGTCGACGCTGACTACCAAGTCCTCTGCCTGAGCTTCCTCAGCACTCTCTGCAAAGCACCAAAACGTCAGTCATGACAATAAAAGGATAATATTCAAAGCGTCAATATTTCCTTACCAAGTCGAGGGTCCGAAGACGGCAGATCCCTGGGCAAATTTTGCAAGGTTGAAGTCTTCCCGACCTCAATAATTGTCCTCTCATGAGGCATCTCAGCAGCAGCCTCAACACCCTCCTGCTGGGCCAGTTCCTGTATCATTCTCCTCGATATGAGAGGAAGTCGCAGCATCGCTGTCCGTGGCCAACCCTGCAGCATAAAAGGAAAATGTCAGAACCTGTTCCCTAGTTAAAAAGGGAAACCGGGTCAACAAGACGATAAGAGTACCTTCTGCAGGAGCAGTTGCCGCTTGTGATAACACCGTCACTGGATCACACCCGTATATCTCTTCCTCCGAGATATGTGAGAATTTGCTCGGATCTGGAAGAGCGGGTTCATCACCAAAATCGACTTCATCGCCTGAATCATATTCGTCCTCTCTGGACGATGAAGACGATAGTTCAACGCGAGAAGCCTCGGCAATTGAGGCCTTGCCACTAAATACCCCAGTAGTAGGGCTAGGATCAGCTACCCTCAAGCTGGGCATCAATACGACAGAAGACCCAGGCTGTTGTGCCTCATCTCTCCTATCATAAGCTGAAGAAGGCCCTGGTTGAGTTGAGACCCCTAGAATTTCAACATTACTCCTTCCCACCAGGTCAGCCTCAAGTTGCTCAGCCTCATCAATTGCCACGGGCTCATCAGTAAGCTCCCCTTCTTCTAAAATTACGGGGCCCTTGCTGCGCAATCCATGAGTACGAACAAGGGGGGTATCAGCTTCCTCCTCCTCTTCTTCCCTCTGCTCTTCGATATCGGAGGGGACGGTCTCTTCAGCCGCCAAGTTTTTCCTGGCCTTCTTCGGGGCAGGCTCAGCCGTGGAAGTAAAAGAAGGCTCAGCTTGGAGAGTAACGCCATGAGGACGTTTTTGCATCGTCTGTCGACGCCTTCTGGCAGACTGCTCCCTGGATACTACTGCTCTCGGCTCCCCTCTGGCCTCCCTCTGAGCCGCCTGATATTCATCAAGGCCTCGCGAGCGCTTGTTGGACGCCACCTTCTCCTCATAGGACGCATTAATGCTTTAATGCATGAACGCTCCATGGAGTAGCCAGGCATCTTGCTAGTCTGGAAATACCAGGTGCAGAAGCTAAGGCTTGCATAGCAGTTCGGCGTCTTATGAGGTAAACGAAAAAGAGCCTGTGTCCCCCCAGCTACGCTGTAATACCAAGCCCGAGCACCTTCAAACAGATTTCCACTGAAGGCAAGCTGAGCGTTAGGGTTACCGACATATAGTTGGTCATAGCCGAACTGTCGGGCGAAACGATTCGATATAAGGCTCGATCGTGTACGAGTTCCCCTGCCAAAAGAGCAGATACCCGGGCCGGATATTGATGAGCCACCAGAAGACTCCCGACGGCAGCCTCGTGAAGTCGTCCGGACCCACAATGTCGGCGAACTTATCCCCATAAGTAGCATCTGTAATCTCGGGGAAGCAACGGTTGAGATGATAATTTGAAGCGTTCAGAATACACTTCTGGACGTAGAACATATAGTTGTTGCACCAGCTCGAACTCTCCAGCCGCTGCACAAAAGGGACAAACCCTTCGCATCGAGACACTGGCGTCATCAGTGAGGGGCAGTGCATCACGTACCAAGCCATTAAGTACGTGTAGGGAAGCTCGATCCGAGGGTTAGGGGTCTTCACTCTCGGCCTTCCCTCTGAATCGACCTCCGGTTTACCTTGAGAGTCAACGATGGCCTCCACCCTGCACAGGCTCTGAGTCAGGGCCCGCAACCCGCTTTGGATACCGGCCACCATTCCCGAAAGGAGAGCTATGGACCACCATAGGCCAGCAGCACTGCCAGATACACCACGTCGGCGACAATCACCTCATGCGGCAGTGTCGGCACTACACAGCGCTTCAGCCACAGCATGAGGAAACCCGCCAGTAGTGCCCGGTTAGAAATGGGAATCTGAGCCTGTGATGGAAACTTTCGAAAACCGTGTCAGGTTTGAAAGTGTCTTCGTTTGACTCTGTGGTATAAGAACTCACAGAGGCGTCGATCCTCTCGGCGATTTCTTCGTCAGAGCTGGGAGCTGGACTGGTCACTGAGTGATCTTTCTCAGTGATGCCATTAAATAAGTAGCTCGCCCAAGACAGCTGCTTAACTCCTCTAGCCCTCCAGGAAGTTATTTGACCGCAGATGTGGAAATGACACAGCACCTCCCAGTAGGTCTCATATACACGAGGGCACTCTTTCTTCAAGAGATGAAGCTCCTCAGAGGTGGGGACGTATTCCTCATAAGGAGCATCTCCCATTACCAACCCCGAGACTTCATATAACTCGTGCAGGGCAAGCCCCATTTCTCCAACCGGGGTGAAAAACGTCCCCGTCGAAGGGTTGTAGTGCTCCAGGATCCCAAAGAAATTTTGGAAATTTTGTGGGATGCCATATTGCACAGCCCTGACCGCTTGGTACAGTCCCACCTGGTCCAACAGACCTCCAAGTTCAATGAGGACAAAGCTCACCATCTTGCCCCACCAGTACTTGTCAGTGGAATGAACCCACCCGAGCGGGCGGAAGTCAGTGGGAAAATCACCCCCTACCTTCATGAATTGATTAATAAAGGTAGTGCTGAGCTGAGGGGTTTTCTCCTACTGGGTAATCGGACCTAAATAACCCAGGAAACAAACCAAAGATCTCCTTCCCGTGTCCACCCGAGTGCACCTTCCTGACGCCCATTATGCCAAGAGAGACACTGGGAACAGACCGGGCAAGATCCCATTCCATTGCCCGAGGAACAGACATGTGCTGAAGGTAGGATAGGGGATACATTCTCTCCATATTTGGAAGAAAGAATTTCCTATCCCCTATCTGGCGAAGCCACTTGTAGTCGCCATCATGCAAGACGTAACCACCCTCGCCAATATTGTCGCCAAAGAAAAAGACGGGTTTCTTCAATGGAATGCGCGAATCCGTCTTAAATTCTGCGTCAGTCATAAGTTCCCGGAGTGTCGCCATGTCGACTTTGGAGAGCCTCTCCCTTCGCCCCTTCGGCTTATCAGCAGTCACAGGAGCAGTCCTTTACAACACGAAGGTTAAGTTGCGGTCAGCACCACCTACGTGCCCGAAGTGACACTTCTTGGAGAGAGGATCAGCGGAATATCACACTGCAAAAAGGAAACGACATTTGATCAGAAATCTGAAAGGAAATGATCAAGTGTTCACTACTCAAACGCAGAAGTAAACTCAGACGCGGTAATCATTAAAATCTGCGTCCAGACCCGAAGATCGCGAGGCTAGCCTGGAGCCCGCGTTTTAAAAATCTGAGACTTATGAAAAATCTCTATGTACTTGGACTCAGACGCAAGATTCATGAAGACCAGCGTCTGGTTTCACAAGACGCAAGAGTCATAAGAAATCTGCGTCCGAACTTTTCATACTTAGAAACATTCTAAGTGTTGAATCCAAAACGCAAGGCTTACTGGGGCCCTGTGTTCAACAAGCAGACGCAGTTTCAAGCAGATCAAACCTGCGCTTCGTTTATCGACTCAAGGGCCGCGTCTGAAGATCAAACATGGGCTCGAACCCGCGCTGGCGGGTCAATTTTAAGAAAGGAGTCCGAGAGTTCAGAGAACTCTATAAACCCTTTTAATGGTGGGGATCATGCCCGATGGCTTTATACCTGAAATAGGGGCTTCCTGCATGGAGGAACCGCCCCTTTGAGTCTCAGCGACGACCGCCCGTGAAGATGAAGCAGTTTGCTTGGTCTTTGGTGCCATTGCGATCAAAGATCTAATGTTAGATGAAGAAGAAGAGAACAAAGAGAGCTCCTTTCTCAAAACCCTAACAGATGCACGCGAAGACGAAAGAGAGATTAATGATGACTCTCCCGGTGACTGTTGCTATTTATAGGCACAGAGATTCGCAAAAGATATGTAACGCCCCGATCCCCAGGATACGGAGACGTTATGGCGACGTACATACGTGAGGTGAAAACACGCTCACGCGTACGTTAGCCTCAGTACAGTACATAACCTCCATATAGACATGAGGTCCAGCATGAAAGAAGTACAAGAATACCTGCAGAAAGAGGTCAGCGATCATAACAGATATGAAAAATGGAGACAAATAAGATAAAAGAAATAAAGCACCAAGATACCTAGAAATGGTCCCGATGGGGAAGCTCCGATGTGGCTCCAAGGTACTCTCGAATACTACGGTACGCGGATCTTCAAATCTGGGCATGCAAACTCAGGGTCGTCAGAAAGCGACCTAGTGAGTGGTAAAAATGAAGGAGGCAGTAATATATATATATTTATTCATGTTTACTAATTGGAGTGGTTGCTTTATTGAAATAAAACATGATTACCGGTAAATCCCTATGGTTAAGATTATTAAATTGTAAGCCATATGAAGACACTGTAATAAAAACTGTACTTAGCAATTACCTGACTAATCTCTCTTATGTCATGTTTATGTACCACTGATAATTGTCCCACTATATTATCATATGCCTAGACACTATGATGTCATGTATCGTATCGCTAGGACACTACCCTGTTACTGAACCTGCATGCTAGACATCATTACTGTCATGCACTAGGACATGGTATTACACGAGACACGGACTACTATTATAACATGTGTTAGTGCTACGCATATAGGTTACATGGATGAGGGCTATACCACTAGGATACGGATATCATTATACGAATACGGTAGGTCACCATATATGAGTCACTGACCATTGATACTACATGTACATGTTGCATTGATACTATGAAACGTCACTTTAGTATTTCATATTCATCTTCCATGATATATACATGTACCACTCACGGATACTTGTTACACAGACCGTACTGTTACAGATGCTTACCACACGAGTGTACATGCTTGTTATAGTGGGACAATTATCAGTGGTACATAAACATGACATAAGAGAGATTAGTCAGGTAATTGCTAAGTACAGTTTTTATTACAGTGTCTTTATATGGCTTACAATTTAATAATCTTAACCATAGGGATTTACCGGTAATCATGTTTTATTTCAATAAAGCAACCACTCCATTTAGTAAACATGAATAAATATAATTTATTAAAAAGAAAATACTCACAAACTGGTCATGGGACAGTAGCTCTCGTTCCACGATCGCAACGGATCCAGAATCGTCCAAATCGAAGTCCGGATGCTCCCGATATCGCCCGAACGCTAAAAGTAATGAAAATGGGTTAAATATGTAAATAATAATATTTAACATGCAAATATGGAAATATCCAGGGGGTTTTCTGTAAACTTACCTTTATTGGGTTTTGGATGCGGGTTTGGCTCATAACGGGTCGGGTTTGGATCCACAACCCAAACCATAACTTAATTAAATGGGTTAACGGGTAGGGTTTATGGGGTATTGGGTTTATGACTTAACCCAATAGAGGGGTAATGGGTTTGGGTTAGACCCAAACCCACAAAAGGAAAGAGGAGCAGCAGCAGCAGCTTGCTGCTGCCGCCCTCACCAGCCAGCCGGCCAGCCCAGCTGGCCGGCGGCGAGAGCAGCCCGCCGGCGGCGGTCCCGGCCGCCGGCGGCGGTTGGGGCGCCGGAGAGAGAGAAAGAGAGAGAGGTAGAAGGAGAGAGGGTGAGTGATGGGAGTTCACTGACAGGAAAAGAAAAGAAAAGAGAAGAAGAGAAGAAGGAGAAGAAGAAAGGGAGGAGGAGAAGAAGGGGGCGCGGCCGGCTTGGGCGCGGTGGCGGCCGGCCACCGCCGCGTGGACGGAGGAGGGTGGCGCCCGTTGGCGCGTCGGCCACCGGGACGCGCCGACGGCAAAGGCAGCGGCGATCTGCTGCCTACAGAGAGAGAGAGAGTCGGAGAGAGAGTGAGAGAGTGTTTTTGGAAATTAGAGAGAGAAAGAGAGGGAGGAGGGAGAGAGAATTTTGGAGAGAGAGAATTAGGGGAAGGGAGAGAGGTCGGTGGAGTTTTAAATGGGTTTATGTGATTGAAAGAGGCGGTGGGGGAATCGTGTAGAAGAAGATGGAAGAAGGAAGAAGAAAGAAAGAAAAAGAGATATTAAAAAAAAATAATATTTTAATCTTATAAATAATAGCCCACTATTCGATCAGTTCCGAACGATGCCCAAAAATTACAGAATATTATCCTGAGACATAAGATGAAGACGGTTTGAAGAAATTCACTCTGGTTTGCAAACTAAAAATCCCGGAGTGTCTCGCCGATACGGGCGACACCGTTTAGCCGGATTTTCGAATAATTCAGAAAAATTCCCAAAATACCTAAACGTAAATCAAGTGATTCTAAGACCTACGGTGAAAGCCAATTCTCAAAATACAACTCTATTTTTGAAATAAAAATCGAAAGGTCGGTTATCGGTATCGGTCGACACCGACAACGGAGATTTTCCAAAATAATCCAGAAAATTCCAGAAAATTCTGAAAAAGCTAAAATATTAGAAAATGATTTTTGAAACTGAAATCAACTCAATCGGACTACCACGGAGGTCAAATCATTTTTGTACGTCGTATCGCGTACCGATACAGTGATACGTACACCGGGGAGCAGGGGGTTACATTTCTCCCCACCTTATAAAAATTGCGTCCTCGCAATTTCCATTCAGGTGTAAGAACAAGATTTTTAACCCCACAGTCTAAAGGTTACGGGTCCACGACACTTCCGCTGCGCACTCTGCTATCTATAAGAGACTCGGGATGGAGAAGTATGGTGGTGAACTAGTCCGAACTAATGGGAAGCAAGACGATGCAAAGAAAGCGAGAAGAAAATCGGATGTTCTGATTGGCAACTAGAAGGAAGGAAGGATACAAGCGAGTCAAGAAATGAATTGTCAAGGTCATGGTATTCTTGTACTCGTTGCTGGAATCCCAAATTCAGATACAGATCAATTAATCTGAACCTGATTGTACTGTTGGTACGAGCTCAAGGAGTGACCCAGGTGGTTACCCACACCAGATGTGAACCTAGGCTCTGATACCACTATGTAACGCCCCGATCCCCAGGATACGGAGACGTTATGGCGACGTACATACGTGAGGTGAAAACACGCTCACGCGTATGTTAAGCCTCAGTACAGTATATAACCTCCATATAGACATGAGGTCCAGCATGAAAGAAGTACAAGAATACCTGCAGAAAGAGGTCAGCGATCATAACAGATATGAAAAATGGAGACAAATAAGATAAAAGAAATAAAGCACCAAGATACCTAGAAATGGTCCCGATGGGGAAGCTCCGATGTGGCTCCAAGGTACTCTCGAATACTACGGTACGCGGATCTTCAAATCTGGGCATGCAAACCCAGGGTCGTCAGAAAGCGACCTAGTGAGTGGTAAAAATGAAGGAGGCAGTAATATATACAATAGTAATACAAGCACGATAATAATATATAGTACATGAGGTTGGACTAGTGATGCCATATAATAAGGATATATAAACAGTAGAAATAGAGAAACATAAAAGCAGTGCAATAAAAAAACAGGTCGACTTTTAATACCATCTCTACCTAGCCGGTTATCATCAGGTCATATCTATAGTCGTGTCCAGTTTATGTAATAACTAATGTTGTCTAGTGGTGACGTAATAGACATGAACATGATAGTGGTGACGTGATAGAGGTGAACATGCAGATGAGCATATAACAATAAAATATATGCAATGCAGAACATGCATAGTATGCCACTACATACAGTGTAACATATACCAGGTAATGTAACAAAGTATACATGTGCATGAGTAGTAAGGCTCTAAAGAAAATGTAACAGGAAACAGGAACAATAGCAATGTATACATGTCACATGATAGCAGATAAATGATCAGGAACAGTAACAAGTACAACTAAACATGTAGCAGGCAGGTCATGTCAAAGTCATGTCATTTATACAATAGTAGCGATCAGTACCACCTGATATTTTAATCACTCTCTTCCAGTGTCCCATACCACTGGCAGTTCATACTGGAGCCCGCACTCCAGTCGAACCCATCCGGACATGGCCTACGGGTACCATTATCCAAACGAGAGAGTAACTAAATAACAAGTGTTCCCGACGTCCACTATTGTGTATACTGTTTTATTATGTTAATTGGAAACCCATGGTCGAGGAGTTCTTATCGGTGGATGTATCCCGTGCATACCCGGGATCACGGCCTTAAACAAGCCCCTGGCTGCCAGGACCAGGGCCCTCCGCTAAGAGGGGAGCATGAATCAAGTAACAAGAGCTCATGGAGCAATTGGTAGGCAGTCCTCCTACCGTCCCCTGCAGTGGGAAACAATATGGATCCAGTACATCACCCGATAAGATCTAATCAACCATCAAGTCTCCCCCATACCCCAGTTATCATTATGATCTGATATGTTCAGTATCCAATGTAACAAGAACAAATAACAGTACATGGTACGGTTAACACGATAACTGGACCTGAGCTCTGTTGATAGCGTAGAACAATATAACGAGAATCAGGAACAATATAACATGAACAAGATATCATGAACATATATCGAGAAACGGGAACAATAGATGTGGGATTCCCACATATCGCATATCTACAGCTCTCATGTCCAGTAACGGGAAAACCGTATCAATAACAGGAAACAATCATATAACATGAATACGGTAACATGGCACAATAATCGGTGTAACATGCACAGTGAGTCATATGACAAGAAGATAGAAAGAATACATGCTTTATTAAAAAGAAAACACTCACAAACTGGTCATGGGACAGTAGCTCTCGTTCCCACGATCGCAACGGATCCAGAATCGTCCAAATCGAAGTCCGGATGCTCCCGATATCGCCCGAACGCTAAAAGTAATGAAAATGGGTTAAATATGTAAATAATAATATTTAACATGCAAATATGGAAATATCCAGGGGGTTTTCTGTAAACTTACCTTTATTGGGTTTTGGATGCGGGTTTGGCTCATAACGGGTCGGGTTTGGATCCACAACCCAAACCCATAACTTAATTAAATGGGTTAATGGGTTAACGGGTAGGGTTTATGGGGTATTGGGTTTATGACTTAACCCAATAGAGGGGTAATGGGTTTGGGTTAGACCCAAACCCACAAAAGGAAAGAGGAGCAGCAGCAGCAGTTTGCTGCTGCCGCCCTCACCAGCCAGCCGGCCAGCCCAGCTGGCCGGCGGCGAGAGCAGCCCGCCGGCGGCGGTCCCGGCCGCCGGCGGCGGTTGGGGCGCCGGAGAGAGAGAAAGAGAGAGAGGTAGAAGGAGAGAGAGGGTGAGTGATGGGAGTTCACTGACAGGAAAAGAAAAGAAAAGAGAAGAAGAGGAAGAAGGAGAAGAAGAAAGGGAGGAGGAGAAGAAGGGGGCGCGGCCGGCTTGGGCGCGGTGGCGGCCGGCCACCGCCGCGTGGACGGAGGAGGGTGGCGCCCGGTGGCGCGCCGGCCACCAGGACGCGCCGACGGCAAAGGCAGCGGTGATCTGCTGCCTACAGAGAGAGAGAGAGAGAGAGTCGGAGAGAGAGTGAGAGAGTGTTTTTGAAATTAGAGAGAGAAAGAGAGGGAGGAGGGAGAGAGAATTTTGGAGAGAGAGAATTAGGGGAAGGGAGAGAGGTCGGTGGAGTTTTAAATGGGTTTATGTGATTGAAAGAGGCGGTGGGGGAATCGTGTAGAAGAAGATGGAAGAAGGAAGAAGAAAGAAAGAAAAAGAGATATTAAAAAATAATAATTTTAATCTTATAAATAATAGCCCACTATTCGATCAGTTCCGAACGATGCCCAAAAATTACAGAAAATAGCGAATATTATCCTGAGACATAAGATGAAGACGGTTTGAAGAAATTCACTCTGGTTTGCAAACTAAAAATCCCGGAGTGTCTCGCCGATACGAGCGACACTGGTTTAGCCGGATTTTCGAATAATTCAGAAAAATTCTCAAAAATACCCAAATGTAAATCAAGTGATTCTAAGACCTACGGTGAAAGCCAATTCTCAAAATACAACTCCATTTTTGAAATAAAAATCGAAAGGTCGGTTATCGGTATCGGTCGACACCGACAACGGAGATTTTCCAAATAATCCAGAAAAATTCCAGAAAATTCTGAAAAAGCTAAAATATTAGAAAATGATTTTTGAAACTGAAATCAACTCAATCGGACTACCACGGAGGTCAAATCAATTTTTGTACGTCGTATCGCGTACCGATACAGTGATACGTACACCGGGGAGCAGGGGGTTACAAGATACGTGGCGCTTGGCTCGATTGACTCAACATTGAATCATCTTGTGACGCGTGGAAGGCGCATTTAATACAGCGTAAAGTTCGCACGCCAAAGAGCAGATGTCCCGACGGTTCCGCAGGACAAGTGGCAGTGCACTCATGGCATGGCACGGATTCACACTCAACAGTCGCGCCTCTTCAATGGACGCATCCCTTCAGCACGGCCATAGTTGCGTCCAGAAAGTCGCGGCTTCACTCCAAAAAGATGTGTTTCTCTGAAGTTCGTATCTTTCCACCCAGACAAAAATTGTGTCTGCCTTATGGAATAACAGTCGCGTTTTATTCCAAAAGATGCACCCTATGAAAGTCGCGTCTTTAAAAGCAGTACTATCTCTGCGTCCCAAAAGAACTGGCGTTCAGTCCTTACTTCTGCAAATCGGTTCAACAGTACACTGGCACAAGCAGACGACCGTCCACTCCTGGCTTAAAGTGTACCCACGACAGACTTAGAGCAATCGGGAGGTTTAGACTGTGCATCTAGACACTCAAACACGATCAACTTTGGTGGCTTCAAAGAGTTCCACAGTACACTCACGAAGACCATACTCCAGATAAGATCAAACCCGGATCATTGACAGTCCAGTCATAAGGGTGAGCTCAGCTAGAGTCCAAAGTATTTCGAAATCCGTCCCACTTAACTGCGGAATGTCGAAAACTTTGGAGGGGGTTCTGTAGGCTGTCTAAAAAATCACTAAAAGACAAGCCATTGAAAAGCAGAATTCCAAGTTCTAGACGCAAAGCTAATTTTGGCCGCGTCTCAACACCAAGGCACGAGGGTCGAAACCCACGTCTCAGCAGCACCAAGGCGCGAGGCTCGACGGACGCGTCTCAGCCGCACCAAGGCGCGAGGGTCGAAACCCGCGTTTCAGCCACACCAAGGCGCGAGGGTCGAAACCCGCGTCTCAGCCGCACCAAGGCGCGTGGGTCGAAACCCGCGTCTCAGCAGCTCCAAGGCGCGTGGATTGACACCCGCGTCTCAGTTGTAACCGTCCCGGTTATAGGGTCAATCACGGCCCACATAACGGGAAAAGTTAGCCCCCATTATGGAGTATTTTTAGGAGGCACGTACGCCGCTGAAACCTCTATAAATAGCCCCGTTGCTATTGAGAAAGGGTCGGTCGATTAGAGAGGAGATACAGAGAAAGAGAGTCCAACTCTTCAGCTAGCTTGCTGTGCTCAAGTTAGTCTTTGCCGACAATCTCTTTGAGAGTTTTGGTCGACAGAGCTGTGTTACTCCGTCAACCACCCGAAGAGAAGAGCCCCGGAAGATCTTAACGTTCACCGGTCAACGGAGAACAAGATTCACTCTCCCACCGCCACTTGAAGAACCCAGCCTAAATAAAGGGAGGATTCAAGACTCAACATCCTCCCTCCCTTGTAATCGGAAGACTGATCTGTTGTAATCTTCTATCCAATCAAAAGAATTTTGCAATTGAATCCTCCTTTTCCGACGCGTACAATCGCATATCAACAGTTCTCATGTCCAGTAACGGGAATATCCATACCAGTAACAGGAAACAATTATATAACATGATTATGGTAACATGGAACAATAATACATGTAATATGAACGGGGATCCATATGACAAGAACATAGAAACAACACATGCATGTACACTTGTGTGGTGAGCATATGTAGCAGTGCTGTCTGTGTAACGAGTATCAGTGAAGTGGAGCACTTATATATAGGTGGGACATGAATGCGAAATAAGAGAGTGACGTGTCATAGTAGCTGTGCAAAACAGTGGCCAGTGTCTAATATCATGTACTGTAAACTACTGTATCCGTGTAATGATGAGAATAATAATATGTAAATGCGGTACATATCCGTGTACTAGTGGAACATAAATGTGTAGCCATCATCCATGTAACATATACGCATAGCACTAGTACATGTAATAATAGTAGTCCGTGTGTCATGTAATACCATGTCCTGTGAAGTACAGTAACGTGTCTAGCATGCATGTCTAGTGACAATGTAGTGTCATAGCGTATCTGTGGATCAGTAGACATGTGACAATAGTTATCTAACTGTGATATAATACATGAAATCATAGTATCCACGAAGATGGTGAAGTAGTGGCCCAAGTGTCAGTGGCTGTGCAGGTATGATGACTGTGTCCGAGTTGTCTATGTCAGTATTTATTGTTATTATTATTACATCACCTATATTTATATTAAATCAGGAAATACCTTACAATATTATTGGTTATTCCTATTACAATGAGTTTCCAATAATTAATAGTTACCGTCTTTTATCCATAATCAAAATCTATCAATCAATTTCAATAAACATGAGAAAATATAATTTATAAAAGAAAAACACTTACAAACTAGCCATGGAAAGGTAGCTCTCTTTCTCACGATCGCAACGGATCCAGAATCATCCAAATCGGAGTCCGGATGCTCCCGATATCGCCCGAATACTAAATCATAACAAATAGGGTTAAATATGTAAATAAAAATAAGAAATGCAAATACTGAATTGTACAAGGGGGTTTTCTGCAAATTTACCTTTATTGGGTTTGGATACGGGTTTGGGCTCATAACGTCGGGTTTGGATCCGATAACCCGAATCTATTAATTTAAGTCAAATGGGTACCTGGGCTAACGGGTTATTGGGTTTCCAAACAAACCCAACAGGGTTATTGGGTTACTCACTTAACTCAAAAGAGTTATTGGGTTTGGGTTTTACCCAAACCCAATAAGGAGGAGGAGCAGCAGCAGCATATGCTGCTGCTTGCTCGGGTGCGGGCCGGCCGGCCAGCACAGCTGGCCGGCGGCGCCTGCTGGCAGCGGTCCCGGGTCCGGCCAAGCAAGATAGTGAGAGAGAGAGTGCGGGAGAGAGAAACAGAGAGGGGAAAGAAACAGAGAAAGAAAAGAAAAGAAAAGAAAGCAAAGAGGAAGAAGAAGAAGAAGAAGAAGAAGGAAAGGGGAGGAGAGGTGGTGGCCGGCTTTAGGGCGCGACCTGGAGTCGCGGCCGGCGGCCTAGCCGCTGGCGACGGGTCACCCTCCCCCTTCGTTTGGGGTTGCACAGCATACAGAGAGAGAGAGAGTGGGGGAAAAGAGGGGGAAAGAAGAGAGAGAGAAGAGAGAGAGAGAGGAGAGAGAGAGAGAGAGAGTGGGAGAGTGAGAGAGAGAGGAGGGATTTTAAAGAAGAGAGAAGAATGGCGGTGATGGGTTAAGGCGGTGGAGAAGCTTGGGGGAGAAGAAAGGGGAAACAAAAGAAAAAGGAAAGATTTAAAAAAAATAATATTTAATTATTATTATATTGGCCCAATATTCGATCAGCTCCGAACGGTGCCCAAAAATTATTACAGAAAATAAAGAATATTAGCCTGAGACTTAAGATGAAAATGGTTTACAAAAATTCTGTCCACTTGCAAATTAAAAATCCGGAGTATCTCGCCGATACCGGGTAACACCGGTTAGACCGGATTTTCGATAAATTCAGAAAAATGCCCCAAAAATACCCTAAGATAGATAATATGATTTTAAGATACAATGTGAAAGAGGATTCTCAAAATTCAACTCCGTTTGTGAATTAAAAATCGTAAAGCCTATTAGCGGTATCGGTCGACACCGACTACAGAGATTTTCCAAAATAATCCAGAAAAATTCCAAAAAATCCTGAAAAATCTCAAATATTAGAAAATTATTTTTGAAACTGAAATCAGCTCAATCGGACTACCACAGAGGTCAAATCAATAATATACGTCGTATCGCTTATCGATACTGTGATACGTACACCAGGGCAGGGGGTTACATACATGATCCATTTAACCTTCCTGTATCACTTTGCCACCCCATTACGGACAAATTTCGAGATCAAATTCGACATAATACAGATGCTGCCTATTTTTTTAGAGTTGGCTAACGAAAACCCGTACCAACATGTTAGGGAGTTTGAGGACATTTATGGAACAATGAAGTATAACCAAATGATGGAGGAATCTCTCAAACTTAGGTTGCTCCCATTCTCCCTAATGAAAAAAGTCAAGGCTTGTTTACTTTCTCTCCAACTTGGAACAATCACCAATTGGGTAGATCTACCTGAAGTCTTCTACAACAAATTTTACTCAAAGTAGAAAACTGCTTCTGTACGTCTAGCTCTTAACACCTTCCATCAATTATAAGGGGAGACATTTTTCACAAACTTTGAGAGATTTAAGACCTTTTTCTTGAGTGTCCCATCATAGATTTGAAAAAATCCGGTTGATCCAAATAGTGTATGATAGCTTAGACTACCCAACGAAGACTATGATTGAATATTTCTGCAATAGAGCATTCACTAGTAAAACCGCCAACGATGCATGGGTATTTTTCGAAGAGGTAGCAGAAAATACATTAGAATGGAAACTTGTTAGTGTTGATGTTAAGCAACCTACCGCTGTCACAACCTCACCAACAATGGTGGTATGCATAGAGTCAGTCCTAACTCTGAGAATAATACCAAAATGGCATCAATAGTGCGAAGACTTGAAGCCTTAGAGATGAGCAAAGGGGCTTAATTTTCGGCTTCCGAACCATCTAAATTTGTGTGTCTCTCGTCTGTGTCCTTTGTGGCAGTCAATACCATTTGGTAGAACAGTACGCTAGGTTGTCAGTTATCAAAGTCGAGCAAGCAAATATACTCAATATATTTCGTAAGCCCAACCCTAACAACAAACTCATTCAGTGAAACATATAATCCAAGATGGCAGAACTATCCAAACTTTTCTTGGAAGTCTTCTCGAGGACAAGAATATGGTGAATTACCACCATTTCAAGAATCACATCATAATAATCAACTTTATAAGGAAACCAATTTGTTGTAACACCATTGGCCCCTCCCTATGTCCCTCCCAATCAAAGAAAATCTTCTTTAGAGGACATGTTTTAATAGTTTATACAGAGCAAGCTCTACCCAACCAAGAACCAAGCCCAATATAATTATACTATGTCTCAGGCGATAGCTAAAATTGAGGTTCAGTTAGATCAGATAGTGCATTTGTAGGGGGAGAGAGAGAGGAAAGACAATTCTCTAGTCATACTATGACCAACCCGAGAGGACAATCTGTTCTCAAAAAGTTCCAACAGGCCAATTCGAAATTGGCTCTAGTTTAACAAACTGAGAAGTCCAGGATATTCACACTTACAGTCTGACAAGAGAGTGGACAACCAAGTCCAAATTTCACTGAACAATCACACAAATGTTGAAACTCCTAATAAGGAGAAAGAGAAAGAGGTCCCAAAGGAGTCAACAAAGAAGGATGATAAAGTTGTTGACACTCAAGAGAAATTCTTGTGACCAAAGCCCCATTTCCTCAACGTCTACAACCCAGTAAGAAGAAAATCACTGTGAGAAAATTTGAAGTTTTCAAAAATGTCCAATCAACATTCCTTTCTTGAATGCAATCAATCAGATTTCTTCTTATGCCAAGTTTTTAAAAGATCTCACTACTGTTGAGAGGAAAACTTTTATTCCACGTGAAGTAACATTTGCTGCACAAGCATCATATTTGATCAAACAAACAATTGCACCAAAGTATAAGGATCTGAGAGTCTAACGATCACAATTAGATAGGAGATCAGGTTATACACCGATGTTTGCTAGATTTAGGAGCAAATGTAAATCTTTTTCCATATTTTGTATACAAATTAGGTTTAGAGTAGTTACAACCCACTAACTTTACATTGCTTTTAGCATATAGGTCTATAAAAGTCCCCA